>BLKR01007646.1:0-27500 GCA_011170035.1 Teleogryllus occipitalis
GACGCGCGTCAGCCCCGGACGCGCGTCAGCCCCGGACGCGCGTCAGCCCCGGACGCGCGTCAGCCCCGGACGCGCGTCAGCCCCGGACGCGCGTCAGCCCCGGACGCGCGTCAGCCCCGGACGCGCGTCAGCCCCGGCCGCGCGTCAGCCCCGGACGCGCGTCAGCCCCGGACGCGCGTCAGCGGACGCGCGTCAGCCCAGACGCGCGTCAGCCAGACCGCGGCGTCAACCAGTGCCGCATCAGCCCAGACGCATCAGCGAACGCGCATCCAGCCGGACGCCGCCGTCCCGGCCCAGACGCGTCGCCCCGGACGCCAGCGGCAGACGCACTCAGCGAGACGCGCGTCCAGCCCAGACGCGCGTCAACCCGGACGCGCGTCAGCCAGGGTGCCCGCTGTCAGCGGACGCGCGTCAGCCCCAGGCGCGCGTCAGCCCCGGGGCGGCATTACCACATCCTTCCAGACGCATCCAGCCAGACGCCACATCCAGCAGACACTTGTAATCCAGCAGGCGCGCGCCGCGTCCAGCGGACGCGCGTCAGCCCGGACGCGCGTCAGCCCCGGACGCGCGTCAGCCCCGGACGCGCGTCAGCCCCGGACGCGCGTCAGCCCCGGACGCGCGTCAGCCCCGGACGCGCGTCAGCCCCGGACGCGCGTCAGCCCCGGACGCGCGTCAGCCCCGGACACGCGTCAGCCCCGGACACGCGTCAGCCCCGGACACGCGTCAGCCCCGGACACGCGTCAGCCCCGGACACACGTCAGCACCATTAGACCAAGTTATTTTACTACACATATTTGAATGATGAAAGTACCAACAAAGCCGGGTTAACAACATTTGATAAACTAAATATTTTCACTCCCGAGTTATATAAAAAAATATTTACATTGTTGGTTGACCCACAAACCGAAGTGTATCACTTTCTACAAGCATATTGATTGATTGAGTTTAAGGGCGCTTTAACAGCTAAGGTCATTAGCGCCCGTGTCAAATTATTTGATGACCAGTGCACAATATTGCAGTGCCAAGCTAACAAAGGAAAATTAAAATTTTTAAATGGAAAGGGAAGTAAACCTGAAAAAGAACGCATCTTAATAAAAGGATTTGACAGAAAAATGCCAGATAGTTACTTTAAAATCTCGGGCTAAAATCCAATAATTGGCATTATCTTCTCTCAGATAAGGCTGTAGACGTTAGTCTCTCGTAAGAAGCTAAAAAGCTTGCAGAGAGAAGATTCGTCATTTCTAAGAATCTCCGCTAGGGAGATAGCAAGGTGATGCCTTCGACGGCTATCTATTATCTTAACACAGTGCAAGAGAACATGCTCCACGGTAAGATCTATTTTTCAGTATTCGCATATAGGGGGTGGGCCCTCGTGGAGGAGATATCCGTGGGAGAAATGGCAGTGACCGATCCGAAGGCGTGTTAAAATGATCTCCTCGCGCCGAGCATAGCGAGATGAGGAAGACCAAGGATTTATGGAATCCTTGATTCTCGTGAGCTTAGAATCTGAATTATACCACTCTGTTTGCCATTCACTGCGGATAGAGCGTTTGATAAAGAGCTTAGGGTCTTCCGTGGGGACTGTGAAGATGTCTAACTCTCTTTTCTTCGTGGCAGACGTTGCTGTCTGCTCAGCTATTTCATTTCCTCTTATGCCCACGTGTCCAGGGACACAATGAGACAAAAAATATGGTGGGGACCAATAGATGATGGATTTGGTGTTGGATGGTCATTGTCAGCGCGTCACAAGGCGAAGAGGAGATGGATTCACGAGAGCTTTTGGAATCACTGCAAATCACTACTTTCTTTAATGACATCGATACAGCAAACGTAAGCGCCTCTAATCGAAAACCTCGCGTGGCTCTACTGCAGTAGAAGGCACATCCGACTTTGCCGTTTTGAGAGGAGCCATCGGTGTAAATGAAGTAATGGTCAGGATAGGTAGATTTTATCGCTTCAAATTCCGATAAGAATGTACTGGAGGGAGTTAAGGATTTAGGAAGATTAGACAGTCTAAGATCTATTATCAGCCGGTGTAATTTCCAAGGTAAAACAAGGTTTCGGGGGGTTCCACAGGGTTGGGCAGCTTTAAATTAAGCTTCTGTAAAAGCATACGGAGACGGACTCCCAGGGGATGGGGTAACGATGGTGTAAGTGCATATGAAGTCAAGTGGGTTGGATGGAGGACTGCTTGGCGTGAGGGAGTTTCGATATTGTAGCGGCACAGAAAACCACGAGGTATTTTGGCCATAATCCCTTTCAGCCACAGGAAGTCGAACAAAGGGACGGAAATGCCCAACGGCTTGTCAAACCCACGCCAAGGAAAAACCCCTGACGTCATGGGAAGGGCGCGTCTCGTCTTGTGAAAGGGCGCGAAGGCCTACGTCACAGGGCGGTTAATAGAATAGACAGATGGCGCTACTTGACGGTTCTACGCTAAGATGAGACAAGTCACGTGACGCACAACCCGATGCGTGATTGGCGGAGAGCCATCGCATCATCGGGACGGGAGAGGGAATGGCGCGTGCCATAAAGAGGGAGATAGGAGCTTCCACAGTCTTCTTTTTGAAAATTCTTCGGTGAGCGAGCTTCTGCTATTTTCTGAGTGAGTCGGAACTGACTCGGCTCTTCTGATTATCGCGTCACTGTATGGCTGCCGAGTGCCGCGATCATTGTCTCGCGCTGAGGCGTTAGCCGCCGAACGTGAACTGGTACAAGCGTGAACGTTACCGTGTGTACGCACGCAAGCGTGTCCGTCCCACATGTGCGGGCACCACCCGAAGCAACGGAAGACGGAAGGCGCCTTCCCTGAGGCATCGCTCTCACCACGCCGCCACTTCAGCGAGTTGCGAGGGAGACCCGGCGTCGACTGGAGCTGACTGAGTATCGCTGCCACCGGAGAATACCACCTACCAGCGCCGGTCACGGAGCATTCGGGTGAGATCGCCAAATGGGGCAACCGCCCACGAACATTTAAATCAAAAACATTTAAATCAAAAGACGGTGGAGAGAGAGAGAGAGGAATAGATAGAGCGCAGAAGCGTCAATTGTAATTTAGTACTGTTATGATGTATGGGGCATAAGTGTTTATCTTGGGTGGGTATTAGTATCATTAAAGCAATATTTATTATATAATCAGCTCGTTCAATGATAGAAAACCAGAATCCAGTCATGCATGTCTCCCGAATCCTCTGCCAGATTCTATAAGTGGCTACGCAGGTGAGTTCTCACTACCACTGGCAGCCGGGCAAGCAGCCAGCCCACGTTGGACAGGGCAGAAGCTTACAATATTGAATAATTTCGCGCCATATGAGGAAATCAGAATATCCCGCCTTCGGCTCAGAGATGGTTCTCCAGCCTCGGGCAAGAGGCATTCGATGTGACTCGTGCGGTAGGCGCCTGTACTAATAATTATGCCGGCATTGTGTATGGTATTTAATGGCCGGAGGGTTGATGGAGACGCTGACTCATACACTATGCATCCGTAATCCAAGATAGGGTGGATGAGAGTTCTATACAAACGCAAAAGACACAAGGTCTGCGCCCCCAAGAGCTACCAGTAGGAGTGCGAAGGAGATTTAAAGGTGGTACACATCGGCCCTGTATTTTACGGATGTTTTCGCCAGGTTAGGCTCTTCTCGAATGCCCAAGGAAGGTTGCGGATTCAACAAATGGAAGCTGCTGTCCTCCAAGAAAAAGTTCGGGGTGATTATGGAGATGAATTCTGCAGAAGTGCATGCAGTTGGTTTTTGAGGTAGAGAACTTGAATCCTGTTTCATCGCTCCATTCCTGCAGTTTGTTGAGCTCAAGTTGTAGCTGCCTCTCAATAACTTGCACGCTCTTGGAGGAGCAAACAATTGCAGTGATGCCTTCACAGGCTCCCGGATAACAGATGCAATACTATTGATAGCAATGGCAAACAGAGTGACGCTCAGAATCGATCCCTGGGAAACACCGTTTTCTAACAAGTGACTAGAGGATAACGCGTTACCAAGGCGCACGCGGAAAAATCTTGATGAAAGAAAACCTACTAGAAACACGGAGAGCCGTCCCATAAGGCCCCGAGTATGCAAGGTGCGAAGAATACCGTACCTCCATGTGGTGTCATACGCTTTCTCTATATCGAAGAAAATATCTAACAGGGGCTGACGTAGCACGAAAGATGTGGAAATCTGTGTGACAAGGGTGACTAAGTGGTCCATGGTTGACTTGTGCTTCCTAAAGCCACATTGGAGAGGTGAAAATAGATTCTTTTGTTCCAGGAGCCAGACCAGTCGTATATTCACCATTCGCTCTAAAAACTTGCACACATTGGGCGGTAACTTGAGGGAGTTGTTCTGTCCTTTCCTTCCTTAGGGATTGGGAGAACAATGGCTTCACACCAAATCCTTGGTACGGCATGTTCAGCCCAAATCTTGTTGAAAATGCCGAGGAGAAAGGAACGAGCGTTTTCAGGTAGGTGTTTCAACATTTGATTATGTATCTGGTCTGGTCCTGGAGCAGAATTTTCGCAGAATCGACGGCACAGGAGAATTCGTCTATGGAGAAAAAAGCACTGTAATCTTCCTCCACGCGACTCGAGAAGTTTAATTTGGTTTTCCATTTTTCTTTTCGTTTTTTGGAAGCCAGGAGGATTGTGTACGAATCTGGAGTTGTGCTCGTAGTGAGAAGCCATTTTTTCGGCAATTTCTTGTGGAGAGGTAAGGAGATTGCCATTTACCAGAAGCCCTGAGATAGACTGAGAAGGGAGTCTTCCCCCGATCTGTCGGACCTATCTCCACACTACTTTAGTGGACGTACGGCAAGAGAGTGACGAGATATAAGCTCTTCAGGGCGCAGCCTTACTTTCCCGTATTGTCAATCTAGCTCTGGCTCGGGATCATTTATAATTTATTAGGTTTTCCATGCTTGGAAACCTAAGTTTTGCCGTCTCCCGATCACGGACCGCGATGGCACAATCAACATTCCACCATGGCACAGAGGGATATCGTGGTGGCCCGACCACATTGGGATGGCAAATGAGGCTACATGAAGGACGGCGTTATTAAAATGGGCAACCATAGAGCATCGATATTGTTTGAGCAGTTTTCCGATATTCGTATTTCTTTCTTGAATGTTTCCCACCCAGCTCGGTGGATTAGCCAGCGAGGAGAGCGGGCAACGTTCAGGTCGGGAATATCGAGGTTGACCAAATGGGGAAGTAGTCACTGCCATGCAGATCGCCAAGGACAGTCCACTCGAAGATAGTAGAAACAGAGGGACTAGAGAGAGCGAGGTCCACGGACGAGAAAATGTTTGAAGCTACGGAAAAGCTTTGCTAGTATTTAGGAGAATTAAATTTTGGTTATTAATAATATTTTCAAGTATACTGCCTCTCGTGCACGACCTTGTGCCACCCCAGGCAGGGTTGTGGGCGTTGAAGTCCCCTACAATAAGAAAAGGTGAGAGAGAGCACATCTTCCAGTTCTTTCTGTGACACGACTGGTCCAGGTGGGATATAGACGTAGCTAATGGTTGTCCTAATGCTAATAGGTAAATGCTAATGGTAATAGGAATATAGCGGAAATTCACACGAACGCAAGATATATGGAGAGTGGTTCGTATGTTTCTTTAGATACTAGGGAGTCTGTGACAAACGTGGCGACTCCGCCATGGGCGCGGAGGCCATTTATGTCTTGCCTGTAGCAACAAAAGCCGTGTAGAGAAACGTAATGCTCAAAACGGAGATGTGTTTCCTGCAGGCAGATAACCACGGGTCTACGCATAGACATTATTAGCTTTAATTCGTCCAAATGGGTACGAAAGCCATTTAAGTTCCATGAAAGCCATATTTTCTAGATCTTAGGTTTCTTAGATTATGTATCGGGTGGGTTCTGTATCGGGTTTCTTTTTCTTCTTTTTTCCTCTCCGTTGAAGAGTAATAGGCTGGTTCGTGCGGAGTTTCTCGTTCCTTACAGAGTCGTCTTGACTACCGCTAGAGAGAGTCGTATGTGTTGGAAGACCACGGTCCCTTGAAACAGGCGACCTAGATCTAGAAATAGGGCCTGTCAGCCTCGGTTTCTCTTAATGCGTTTGAGCGTTTGTTGAAATATTTATGCTTTTGGTTTCCGGTTTTGTTTCAGACTGGACAAGAGATTTGGGATAGGCATCTCCGCCGATGTCATCAAATGACACCTGACAGGCAAAATCGCGCACAGAGGAGGCTTTAGGTGATTGGGTTTCATAATTTACTTTCTTCTGTTGACCCACGGTGTCAGCGAAACGTCGGGCCATGTCCACGGGGTTTCGCGTCTGGTGACGACGTCGTGCCTCCGGAAAGGAAACTTTCTCAGAGAACCTGATCTTCTGTATCTCCCTTTCTCTTAAGAAGATGGGGCACTGGTTAGAATCTGATGGGTGTTTTACACAACAGTTCACGCACTTTGCCTCTGTGGAACCATTAGAGTCGTTACAAGACTTCCTTCCACAGTGTACGCAGATTGCGGCGCTCATGCAGCGAGGTTGCGTATGGCCAAACCTCTGGCATTAAAACAGCGCAGAGGGTTTGGAACATACTGCCTGACGCGGAGATTGTAGGCACCGCATATTATCTTCTCTGGCAGAGATGGACAATCAAAGGTCAGTATCAGCGTTGAGGTAGGGGTGAGTAACCCATTTACTCTCCGTTCAATCCTGTAAATGTCGGACACACCATATGGTTGAAAGGAGGCTTTCAAGTTTTCTTCCTATTCGGATGAAAACTCTTCATGGTTCACCACACCCTTGCAGAGGTTTAAGGTCGGGTGGGTGGACACATGCACCTGGAGGCCTGCTATTTCTTTTAGATCAGTGATTTTGCTGATATGTTCATCAGAACGACATTCAAAAAGCATTGTGCCGTTTCTTTAACAAACCACCGCCTGAAATTTAACACATTTTTCGATTTCTCTGGAAAGTTTGATCGGACTGACACTCTTCATTGTTTCGTTATCATTTTTATATGCCATGACCATAAACGGGGCTTAATAGGTCTATCAGAGTCATTACAGAAAGTCTCTAGATTAACAGTTTCACCAACAAATCTCCTCTTCCTTAGGGGCGTGGGGGAGGTTTTTTATCCATTAAGAGGATATCAGATTCATCTCCGGGCTCCCCACCCACCACAGAGCCCATCAAGGGGACTGTAACGTATTGTAGGGCTGCACAGAGCGACCGGCGGGGCGTCACAAGGTCGCTGCGTCAAGGGATTAGACGCCAGGGGCCAGGCAGGATGTGAGAACAATTGACAGAAGCGGAGACACGCCGAGGTATTTTGAGAATTCTAAGAGCTAGGGAAAGGGATGCCCAAAATGCGGGACAGCGCATTTTTGCCGCGTGCCGCATGCAAAATTCTTAGAATCCAGGAAAATGGATGTCCAAAATGCCTGGCAACGCGACTAGCGCGGGCCGTGTGCAAAACCCAGTGACGTTTCAGGTCACGGGGGTGGGAGCTATATAAGAGCGAACGCAGAGCGCGGGGGCGGGGTTTGTCGAGCTGAGTGGAACCCTCGTGCGAACACACAAAACTTGCGCCCAGGGCGGTGCGGAGCCGAGCTAGCCTCGTACGGCGACCCATGTGTTGGGACGCCGTTGTGGACACTATTTCCACGGGTGACCGAAGTCGCCGGAGCTGTATGCTGTGTGCATAAGGCTCGCTGAGGAGTGGCGCGGGCCACGAGTCAGACATTTCATTTTTAAGGATTGCTCCTGCGATCAGGGGAGTAAACGTCTACCAGAGCTAAGAGTAACTTTAATTATTTACTGTACATTTTGTGAATAAACCTGTACATATTTATCATTGAAGCACGTGTCTGTGATTACTGTGTATTCCCACGACGTCACAGGACACTCCATCGGAGTGTCAGGATTGCCACGGGGATATAGTGGGGTGTGTACCACAGCGCTGCCCCGCCGTGGATCCCCCCGCTCACCCTGGAGTTCGGTACACGACCTAGTCTGAGCCCATTGATCGGGAGTGGGTTAGCTCCCGACTGCCCGTCTAGAAGAGTCCGTAGACTAAGCAAGTGTATTGAGACCTACACGGAATTTTCTCCTAAACACGTGGAAGCAAGTATCTCTGTATATTAAGAAGAAAAAGCACGAGCTAGCACTAGGAGTGTAATTGGGAAACAGACAGGGCTCTTAACCGCTAGGACACACATTCACTCCGACACGGGTCGCCATGCACGGGAAATACATGGGTGGGCGTTTAGCATACAGAGGGAGTCAGTGAAATATAAGGGGGAGAAGAAAAGAAACAATGTTGTAAAAGAAAGAATGAACAACGAGGAGAAGAAAATTGACTTGTGAAAGAAAGGAATACTTGAGAGCCCTCTCTGCATTCCCCCGTCAGGACGTGGACCAGCTCACCTCGATTGGTACCAGCATATTTATCGCTTTTAAAAAAATTACAGTACAAATGTTATTTTATATTATATTCCTTTTTTAATCGAACGTATCTAATTGTGCAGAAACGATTGTGAAAGAGAAAATGATATTACTTGGCACTTAAAGTTGCGTATCAAATTCAATTATTTTGTCATCTGAAAATATGCATGTTTTATATGTGGATTTCTTCTAGTAACCTGTTGATGCTGAAATCTGATGAATGCTTAAGCGCCTAAACGTTCATAAAGGGTGCTCAAAACTATTGTTTCCGGCACTCCGAACGCTCTAACTATTGTTTCCTCTTCGACCCGCTTATCTTGCACCACAAAATTTTCGATTTTGTTGCACATTTCCGATGTGGCCACGTCCACAGGCCTCCCAGAGTGTGCGACGTCTTTGATTTGATTCTATGCCTCACTTAAACTGCTTATATCAGTACTTTGCCTGACAATGGGTAAGTCCACTATCACCAAATGCTGCCTGTATCCGTGAATTTATTTCTTTGGTTTCCATGCCTTCATTCGTGAGATATTTGAGGACAGCTCACAGCTCTGACTTCACCTGATGCATTACTATTTGCGTAGCACTAATGTTGGTATTCATGTGATTTACGCAAACTTGTGACAGTTTTCGCGCCTCACCCAACAGTCTGTTACTGGTTAGGAAACATCTAGGGCCCTATACATTTGCTATTTATTTAGTCAAAAAACAGTCACTGTATGTGACATATGGGGGAGAAAATTAGCTGCGCACTCTTTCTTGAGATTCTGAATTCCTTCCCAACTATTTAACTATTAGTAGTTGAAGGTGAACAAATAATAATAATAATAATAATAATAATAATAATAATAATAATAATAATACATTTAAAAAAGCGGGAGATTAACATTTCGTTTCCGAATTATAGAAAACTTATTTGTAACGGTAAACGAACGGATTTGATTTTCCTGTATTGCTAACAAAATAGAAACTCACCCGAAGCTCTACTACCACTACAAGCAAAAGGAAAACTCAACAAAATGTGTGCATAGTGAAGCTACATATACGTCCAGAAGTAAATAAAGGGGTCATCTCAGCATTTGCTCAATGGATCAGGGAAACTAGACAAAAACCTGATCGAGATGGGGGTCATTGACCCGGGAGCTGAAGTACATTATTTGTTACAGGCATATTAAGTCTCTTTTTAAATTATACAATGCAAATGTAAACTAATTCATTATACTATATAATTGTTTTAAGTATACATTATTTTTCTTTTAGACGATCAGTATAGTCTAATTGTATAGAAACAGTTTTGCAGCAGAAGAGATTTTACTTTTAACTTAAATTTGTGTACCAATTTTAATTGTTTAATTTCATCTGGCAATGCGTTGTAAAGTGACGTATATGAATTGTATGTGGATTTCTTGTAGTGAGCTGTTGATGAACATGAATTCTGCGTCGAGTGGTGTAACTATAAATATCAGTATTAAATGAAAATATGTTCCCATTGATAAGTCAGTTTTGACAAATACTACAGGTTCGTAAATAAATAGGCAAGGCAATGGTAAATTTCAAGCTCAATGAAAAGACGCTTGCAGGGATCACATGGATGGCATTTTTTCATTATTCGGATAATTTTCTTTTGCAATCTAGATATCTGGGCACTAAAGGATGAGCTTCCTCTGAATATTATGCCATATCTCAGGCGGGAATGTACATTTGCAAAATACACGCAACGAGCTGAATAAAGGCTGACAGAATTTGAAAGAATTCTGAATGCGTAACATGAGCTTAATTTAGTGTTTAATTATGTTATATGTACTTTCTCTTCGAGGTTTGACTGAACTAGAAATTTTGTTACCTTAACATCAGCTAATTGCATAGTGTTCATTTTCAATGGATCATACGATTGCCGATTTGAAACGCAAAATTGCATTGAGACAGTTTTTCCTTTGTTAACTATTAATTTTTTATTATAAAACCAATTTGAAACTTCTGAAATTGTACTATATATTGTTTTTTTTTGTTGCAAAGAACATTCGTGTCATTGGCAAACAGAACTGTTTTTCCATTTTTAATAGACGAGGGCATATCGCTTACGTACAACAGAAAGAGGATGATCGCCCTAAGATCGAAACTCGTGGGACCCAATGTTCAATTGGCAAAGAATTGGAAAGATAAATAATGTCCTTTCGTGCCAGTACGGTATTTCTACTCTGAGATCGATGTTTAAGGCACGAGGTTATCCAATCTAGGGCAATATCACGCATTCCATAGGAAGGTAATTTTGAGAGCAAGATGTTATGTTTAATAACGTCAGAAGCTTTGGAAAGATCAAAAAATATCCCAATTTGTTCTTCACTTTGGTCCATTGATGATGCAAAATTTTTAAGGAAAGAAAAAATGGCAGTTTCCATAAATTTTGGTTTTCTAAAACCATGTTGTGAGTCTGAAAACACTTCGTTTTTCCTAAGAAAAGTTTCCATTCGCGTATTGAAAAGTTTCTCCAATATTTTTGAGAAAACTGACAAAAGATATATTGGCCGGTAATTTTGAATTTCATTTTTGTTCCCTTTTTTAAAAAGTGGCTTAATTTTTGCTGTTTTGAAAATGTCTGGAAATATTCCTGTGCACAAGGAAGCATTGAAAACGTGAGTTAATGGGTGTATAATGGCAGGAGCACACGTAACCAATCCGGACACAAACAATCCGGAAATTCATCTAAACCAGATAAATATTTATTTTTTAGTTTACTGACTGTTCTGAGGATTTCATTGGAAGAAGTTTCCTAAACCAACATTGTGCCGAATTTTTTTTAGAAGCATATGATATTGAGTTTTGTAATTTTAGTCCCTTTGTGAGATCAACCGCAATTCTAGAAAAGTGTTGGTAGAAAAGATTCGCAACTATTCACGTGCTGCGTTATGGAAAAACAAATGTACTGTGTATATGTATGAGTATGTGTATATATGTATATAATTGTAGTATTCGTGAACACTTTGTATTAAAATATTTAATTTGTTGTTGTATTTTTTTAGAGTATTTTATTTACTGCTTTGAATAATTTGCTGGTTTTCTCTTGGAAAACCATTTTGTATGGTTTTGTTCATTAGAATTTTTCCTACTGTGGGCCACCAGTAAATTAATATGCTTGTAAGAAAGCTTGTCTCGTTCCGAAGCAAACTTAAGATAAAAATCGCCTTCCCATTCACAATATTTTCATTCTTTAAAATGAAATATTTTAAATTTGATAACTTGAATTCTAGAAATGAACACAGAACCTACCAATTTCTAATTAAACTAAATTAGCCTTGAGTGTAATAGCTAAAAGATCGATTGTGTTGTACAACAAATTTATCCTATTTTTACAAACTTTCCCTTAGTTACGCATCCCAGATTTGTACAAATTTGCGGTAAAGCAAACCATATATGGGTTCACATAACTTCGCGACAACTGTATTTACTTTCTTGAATTACTCCGTTAGAAGTAAAGAGAAATTATTGTAATGCTGAGGCGGAAATCGACGATTTGTCAACAGTATTGTGGGATCTTGGTAACAAGAAAATGAAAAAAAATCGTGTTTCGTGTGTTATGTAGCGTGTTATGTAAGAAATTACTTCGTATATACCGGTGTGTAGTCTGAATCTTCGTATTAGATGACTCTTAATGCCAAAAAAAATTGATTGACGGAAAAACGTGTCCAGCTTGCTTGGGAGGAGAAGTCTAGCACCTAAACCGTTCTGACAATTTTCTCCAAACATATTCCTTGATCGATCTGAAAAAACTGAAGGCCCTGCGAGTTTGGATTCAATATATTGATTCTTGCGAGTACCTTAAACGAAGCCTAAACGACCTTTTCAAAATTTTCTTGAAATATGGTCAGTTACAATTTTTCAAAAAAATAATTTTAATATATTTCTTTTTTAACTCGTAGATGGATGGGATGGAATGCGACTGTAGGAGTGCGTACAATCGCGTTATCCTTGAACTATTAGAGAAACCACACATATGTGGATTTTCAAAACGGCTGTCACGTTTTGTAACTGCGTTTTTCAAAGGAAGGCTCGTCTCTTTTATGATAACGACCGACAAGGACTAGGTTCACCTTCACGAGAATATGGCGAACGCATACATGCGCCGGCGGGAGAACGATGTACGTATTATCCTCGACCTTTAAGGTGAACTGACGCTTTGCTGTGCTGTATAATTTCGTAAGGACACTCAGGCCTTCGTCATTCACGATTAACATAGATTATCTCTGGATTCATTGATTATGAATGCGTTTCATTCCTAAGTAGTTCCTAAACCTTTATGCTGAACAGTAAATGCACCTCTGACAATTCACTAAGCTTGTCGAGGTCAAGGCTCCGGCCTTCGGCTTAACACGATGAACATACAACATCCATGAGCATAAATTCACATTTTTATGCCAAAATACATTAACTGATTAATACTTATCCATCTCTCTTGAACTACGAAACAGAACGCCCTCGTCCCCGTCACTCGTTGATATTTGTGCACCGATCTCGCAACGTGTGAGTGAATTCGGTACGATAAGGAACACCACCACCACCAAATGCATTTTCGGGTCTTACCCCGTTATCTGTGTTTTTCACGCATTCTACTTTTTGTATTTTATTTTGTATAGGATTGACTTGCAAAGTTCAGTTTACATTAAACCCTTCATTTGTATTGTTGACTTATATCTCTTATATACTAACTTTAAACTACAATTCACAAGGGGCTCGCCGAGCACCTCTAAAAAATACTAAGATTTGTGAAAATGTTCAGAAGGGAATGGATAGGACATCTGTTTTTCTTCTAGTTGTGTTATATTTTCCTATGTTTATATGTCTATCTTCGTTAATGAGGGTTAGGTTGGAATAAACATTGGCAAGAAAGACTATGTGATGTGCGATGGGTTTTAGGTTAAGTTCGTAGTGTAATTGCTTATTGGAAATTAATCAGTGGGGGTGGGTGATAGTTCTTAGGTATTTGTTCTGAAAATTCTGAATTTTGTTGATTTATATTTACGACCGGGGAGACGGGCCGACGGACGGGGAGACGGGCCGACGGACGGGGAGACGGGCCGACGGACGGGGGAGACGGGCCGACGGACGGGGGAGACGGGCCGACAAACGGACGGAGAGGAACGGACGGACAGACGGGCCTACGACGGACGGACTGGCCGACAGACGGACGGGCCGACAGGTGTACGGGCCAACATGAGGACGGGCTGACAGGCAGACGGGCCGACAGACAACATTACCAGTGAAAATCAATTATTAAATTGTAAATTTTTTAGTTATAATTAAATAATATATTTTAAAAAATGTCCTTCGCTTTAAAATATTTTTAAGAGTCACAGTGAGTATTAACTAAAAAATTAAAAAAATAACGAAGGAAAGTATGTCATTACAGTGCACAGATGAACATAAAGGGTGAAATATAGCCCTTGTAGCTAAAAGTACCAGATATCACCCATTTAAATACAAGTAAGAGGGTAAATTATTCCACAGTATAGATCATTGCATAATAGACGCTAGGCATTGAATCTACGTGCTATATCTAAAAAATTTACTAGGCCCCTCTGGACTCTACCCGACGATCCGTCTCTACAAAAGCGAGTTTGCTCCCCCTCTCCTGGTAAAGTTGGCTACTCCCACAACTTGCACTTTCAAAACTTGCCCTTTCGCCTCTCTTGTGAGTAGACGTCCGGCTCAAGTGCAGAATGTCTACGGAAGTAGGCGCTGTGCATGACTGATTTATACGGTATTTTCCTTTATTTTTTGGAAATAGGTAATGCCAACAGGTTGGCTTACAAATACAAAAAGGTTACACCCAATTATAGGCTTATATACAAAGAAATACAAAAAATACAAAAAATACAAAAAATACAAAAAATACAAAAAAACTAGTTCGTAATGGTGTCTACATACTCCTTTGCAGAATGACAAATCGAGAAAATAGAATCTGCGAATCAATCAATATGAACCAATTTAAGATAGAATACGCGAGCAATGTAATCAATACTCACTTTAATCACTACCATATAAAATATCCAGCCAGCTGCAATTCTAAATATCTCATCACGCACTTCAGAAACATAACCAAATTTCAGGCAAATCGGAATGGACACCTCGAAATGTTTTGTTAGCATACTAATATAACTATATCACAAACAAAGTCACACTAATATGTTGAAAATGGAACAAAATTATGGATCTCGGAATGAAATTTGACTCAGCTTATCACATTTCTGAGGAAAACATTGCGGTCTTTTCCTCGCGGCAAGATATTCCCCGACAGCCCGAGCTACTCACTTGCATCTTCTCAGCTGTTCGATGCGAACAGCACGCCTCACCTGGAACGACTGAGCGTCGGCGCCGGGGAGGGGAGGGGCGGGAGGGGTAGTCTGGAGCCAAGGGCCGGAACCTCCCCTTGCGTTCCCCTCGATCCCTGTTGAGCGTCCATCTGGGACACGCCTACCACTTTTCATATACGGTTTAATAATGATATAATAATGTGGGTTGTAAAGAGGATATAAAAAATAATTGTGAAAATTAAGAATTAATACCGGCGTAGGTGGCTCATGGCATCAATTGATGTCAGTGCAGTGTCTCTGACCGGGAAGTCCTAGAATTTAAATCCCCACGGTTGCAGGATTTTCTACACTAGCTACATAGCTTGGTCGAATTCCGCTGCTGTCTGGAGTTAGCGTTCAAGCGGCCGTCTGTTCTGATCCGTAGTTTTCCGTTGTTTCTCCGATTAAAACCAGGCAAATGCCAGAGCATTGGGAGATACCTGGGTGGGGAAAACTACGCTAGCCGACATGTAGGTCACCGTCGGAACTCACCATCCAAGGGGAAGGGGCAGGGGAAGATCACCTCCACATCTCTAAGAAAAACGTACACTACACTTACCGGTCTAGTGACCTTAGCAGTTGACGTGCCCGGAAACTAATAAGCAATCAATTGGACATTTTGATTATAATTTAAGGTAAAATTTACTGTGCATACTTTGTATTGGCATAATATAACAATATAATCTAACTATTTAAGGATATACGTTTTTACTGTTCTTTGACTAAATAAATCAAAGAATCAAAACCGTTCGATAACAATAAACGGATCGTTCGAATGTTTGGAAATGCATCTTAATAGTACCTGATGTGCTATCGTCTAATGCTCCCTCTTCCTGAGATACTATGTGCCAACGCGATACATACTGATGCAAAGATGTCTATTTTGTCACTAGGCCGTGTACGTACGTATCATGGGTACATGTATGGCAGTACATTTGTAGGACCTCTGTGATCCATTTTGATTAATTTGATGCAATTCCATACTGATAAGATGTCATTAAATCGCCACCATACTGAAAAAACTAGGTTCATAATATCATTGATAAGCACTGGAAAATAATTGTATAATCTGAACAACAATAAAAAAATGAAGTGAATTGTTGATTTGAAACTTTCGATGACAAATTAGGAACAATATAATTTATTAAAACAAAAACTAAATGGTATTTATGTATAGTAATGTTAGATGAAGATAAATGTAATATCTCTGTGATTATTCTTCAATATTTCAAAAATAAGCTGTCAAAAATGTTTCTTTTACAAATAAAGAAAATATTATCTTTTACAAATCATAACGACTATTTTTTAAGTTAATGCGCTTCCTCTCAGTTCATAATTTTCCTTTCCTCTTTGAAGGTAGGAGTTATTAATTTACAAAGGGAATGGTTTCCCTTATTTGTATTTATTTTAGATTTACCTTTTTAATTTTATAATTTTTTATCAATACCTATTTTGGTAAGTTCTTTCCCATCTATTTATATATATTTTTACTTCCTACACATATTTTACTTATACTTCTTTCATTCCATAATTTCATCTCCGATTACGGTGACATTTTATTTTTAATTCCAACTTTCATTCAAAACCATATCATCAAAATTTGTTTTCATTTACAGGCAAGTATATTAATTTTTTGTTCACGCCTGTTGATGCACATAAATATTACACGAAAAGTTACGCTGCAGTGCCATATATTTTTTGTTGAAAATATATTCATGGATTTACAAAAAAAACAGGCAGAGACTTTCTCGTAGTAAAAGTTTTCTAATTTCCTTGATGTGGTCTGGCTTTAAGATCTTCTCAATTCTCTGGCCAGCTGCCGTTTATCATCGTTTAAAGTGAATTTTTTGACATTTTCAAAACTGTTTGTTTTCCTAATAGTACAACCTAAATATTACTTCAGGAATATTTAAGACGAGTAATACCTCGTCCTAAATAGAAATTTTCATTGAAAAATTTGAAGCCGTTTTGACGAAAATGGTGATTAAGCATTACTGTAAATAAAATATTTGAAGCTCTTTTTCACAGGAATACACTGAGTTTTCGAAAAACTTCATTTGAAGTCCATTGAAGCACTTTCTCTCACAAATGTAATAATGCATACAAATCAATAAGAATGTGCACATTAACTGCATGAGAGATATTACAAAAAATTACATTTATGTAATTTTTGAAAAAACAAAAGAATACAGCAAAATGAATTTACGTCATATTAAACAGTACAATTAGCACTAACCATTGGAAAAGTTTGAAGGAAAAAAATTGGAGCCATTTTTGAAGAAATGGCGTTTGAGATTGCGGAAAATGCGGAATTATGAGCTCAGTTTTACAGAAAACTGTAAAGTTTTCCAGAAACTTTATTAGACATTATTTAAACACATGTACTCAAAATACAATAACGTAAAGAATCTAATGTAAATATTACCGGCGTGACATGTCAAAAATTACATTTTTTGTAAACTTTGAACAAACAAAAGAATAGAACTATAGTTCTATTCTTTTGGCGTTTATGTCATCGTATAGAGTTCGTTTAGCACTAACCCGGTCAAAATTTAAAAAAAATTGGAGCTCTTTTTGATAAAATCTTGTTTTTGTTATTTTTTTAAATATTTCACGAAGATTACTAAAATTTTCAAAATATGTACTTGAGCTTAATGAAAGAGCTATTTATGAGCAACAAATTACATATGAACGAAAAATCTCTTTGTTTAATTTTATAGCTGTAGTAAACTGCCGAAAAGATTCAAACTTTTGCAATTTTCGAAAATTCAGAGCTAACCGTGAAAATCGGGCCTATGCCACCTTTATGTGTATTTTACTCTATTGTTGCAAGAAATTTTGACAAAAAATGGAGCCGTTTTTGAGAAAATTTTTAAAATGTTTGGGGGGCTTCATGTAAAGTACCTCCATATTTTAAAGAATTTTTTTTCGAAATTTCAAAGCTTCAACTTGAGCCAAGTGCACGGAGGTTTCTTCAATTTGGAAAAGATCGTACGTTCGGTTTAGGCGCTAGCAGTGTTCACAGACGGACGGCAGACGGAAGGACGTTTTGAAAGAAAAAAAACTATTTCGGTATCAGGGGACCCCAAAACGTGTATTTACGTTAAAAACTGGAAATCGATTTTCCGCAGCATCACATAACTTTCTCTATACTACGTATATAATTCCGTAAATACGTATGTATACGAGAAAGTAACTAGAGGGGCTACAGAATGGCACAGACTTTCTCGCAGTAACGTTTTCTAATTTCATTGGTGTGGTGTGGTTTGTTGTACAGTCTTGCCCCTTCTTGCTTGTTGCCATCTATCGCCTCCCCGCCACCCGACTATTTTTATAAAAAAATTTTCTCAACTTTTCGGTTTAAAAATAGTAGAAACGAAATATTATTTTAAGAATATTAAAGAAGGCTAAAATGTCCTAAATAGGAATTTTCATTGAAAAATTTGGAGCCGTTTTTAAGAAAACGGCCTTAAGCCTTACTGTTAATGCGAAATTTGAAGCTCTTCACGGGAATCTATTAAGTTTTCGAAAAATTTAATTTGAAGTAATTTGAAGAATTTCCACTCTCAAATGTAAAAATGTACACAAATCCATTGAAATGTACATAACGGCGTGAGAGGTAATGAAAAAAATTTCATTTGTATAATTTTTTTAAAAAATGAAAGACTACAGCACAATGAACTTTACGTCATTTTATTTGCAGCCATTTTTGAGAAAATAGGGTTTGAGCGTTTCTGAAAATGCAAAATTTTGAGTTCATTTTTGCAGAAAACTGTTGAATCTTCAATAAACTTTATTTGACATTATTTAAAGCTCATGTACGCATATGTAGAGAGAAGATATCGCTCTTATGTAAATATTACCGACGTGAGAAACAAGTAAAAAACATTTTTGTATTTTTTTAAAGAAAAGAATATGGCGTTTGCCATCGCATAGGGTTTATTTGACACTATTTTTTTAAATTGCAAATATTTCACGCACTTTTGCAAGAAAACTACTAAAATTTGCAAAAAATCTACATGACCTTTATGAAAGAACTATTTGTGGACAAGAAATTTAATTTAAAGCAAAAATCTGTCTTTTTTTAAAGCAAAAATCTGTCTGCAATTTTGCAGTTGTAGAAAGACACCGAAAAATTCAAAATTCTGCAATTTTCGAAAATTCAGTTAGCCGCGAAAATCGGACATATTCCATCTTTATAAAGTTATTTTACTCTATTGCTGCAAAACATTTATAAAAAAATTTGGAGCAGTTTTTGAGAACATTTTGAAAATGTCCCGGGGGCTTCATAAAACGTACTTTCTTATTTTAAAAAATGTCTTTCAAAATTTCAAATCTTCAACTAGAGCCATATGGACAAGGGATTCTTTACTTTGGAAAAGATTGTACGAATGGTTTAGGCACTAGTAGTGTTCACCGACTGACATACAGGCGGACAGACGGACAGACAGGAGAGACGGATGGACGGACGTTTTGCTTCCAATTGATTTTTCGGCATCAAGGACCCTCAAAACAGAGGTTCTGGCTACACCACGTGTTAGAGGATTTTTTTCTTAATTTAGCAACTGGTTTCATGTACCTTTTCGTTACCAGAGCCCGGAAATATTTTTTTTTCCACCGAATATCCGTCGTTTTTTTCGCGCAGTATTACATGACTTTCTCTATTCTACGTTTATTAATCAGTGTATACGTACGTATACGAGAAAGTAAAATGTGTACCTGAGTGTTTGAATATTGATTGTCATAGAATGCCTGCAGTAACTTTTTAAATTTTAATACATTTACAAAAGTCAGAATAATTATAACTGAATTATATTTCCTATACTTTAAGCATTCCTCGCCTTAGATACGTGTTATAGGTATTATATATATATATATATATATATATATATATATATATATATATATATATATATATATATTGAGACGAACCGGTAAACCCGGCTTGTTCGCAGTAAATTTATTTGCAAGGGACAGGTGTTCTTTTTGGTGAATGGGCTCGGGGTTATTAATCAGACACCATTGTTCCGTGAACAAAATAAACATGAATTATTTATTATTCTAAACAAATCACTATTGATTACAAATATCTGTGATTGTCTTTATCCTTTTCTTTACCTCACCCAGAATCACTGTTAGTTCTTTCGATCTTACATCGATCGAGGAAATATTTACCGTTTAATACTCCCCCCTCGAGCGTCGGCGGCTTCGGGGACTCTCGGGTTGTCTCGTACTCCTTCGCTGTGCTGCCTATGCCCGCTCCACTGGGGGCCAGCCGATGCGATGCGCTGCGTTTCCGAAGCACTTTCTCCAGCGTAATCTTCCCACGGTGCCTCTGCGCCTCCCCGCAGAACTCCTTTCCAGTTCACCCAGATCTACTCGATGTCACCTTCCGCGAGCTGACAAACGCCACTAATTATTCAAGGTACAGTTTACTAGCACGTGTCTCACCATTTCACCAGGCTACTAGTCTCGTGGCGTACTCCTCTGCACACAAGTTCTCTCGATCAGTACTACCCCGGATAATAGCTGTTACTCTGGCACTACGTCCGAGCCACCAATGATGGTTATATCCAGCACAACTCGTCCGTCAATCACTCCCGGCAGCGCTCACTCGTTCGCGACACCACTCTACCCTGCTCTAACGCGGAGCAGCCCCAGGCACTTCCCTCCTTACAGGCGTCCGGCCGTACACTGAAGCCTCGCGGCGTCTTTTCTCACGCCTTCGGCCAACCGACAACACTTCGCCGCCCGTAGCTGTTTCTTGTGGCTAGCGGGCGCCCTCTGGCAACCGTTTTGCCGCGTACTCTTACTTGTTGTATCGCCGTTTCTTTAGGCAGAAACGCGGTGCGTTTCAATATATATATATATATATATATATATATATATATATATATATATATATATATATATATATATATATATATATATATATTGCCTGTTATATATTACACCGCTTTAGAGGCCAATTTATCATGTTCGAGACATCCAATCGGTATGGCTCTTACAGACTCGTCTCATTAAAATCAGTGAAACTATCTTTTTCTCTGATGTATACCAATTATACATGACGTGACAAATTAAACATTTTTGAATTACTACGGCGTCTACTTAGAGGTGTCAAAACGGTATGGCGTGATCATAATCGGCAATTAAAAAGAATTTTCTACCTAATGGTAGCAAAACTTTAGCTTCGAGCTTGTAATACAAGAGGGCATTAAAAACCTAGTGGTCCTAAAACAGCACGCACTTTCACCAAAATTACATGAAAAGTTCTCAAATTTTCGAAAAATTTTACATGATCTGATTTAAAAATCTCTCTTTAAGAAACAGTTTTCATTAATGGGAAAAATCTCTACCATATTTTGGTTGTAGGAAGATGCCCCAAAAAATCTTTATTTTTGCAATTTTCGAAAAATCCGAGTTTTGGACGAAAATGAGACCTACACTATTCTGTTAAACGTCTTTCACACTATCCAAGAACAAAATATAATGAAAAATGATGGTTCCGTTTTTTGAAAATTTTGAAAGTGTCCCAGTGGCTTCATGTAAAGTACCCCCCAGTGTTAAAATATGGATTTTAAACTCAAGGGTAACAAGGAAATCAGCCAGATCAATTGGGGAATGTCAATCATAGAGAAAATCGGCTGAACGGTATAGCCGCTAGCCTTGTTCACGGACGGACAGAGGGATGGACAGACGTTTTGCCGTCATTCGATTTTCCAGTATTAAGGACCCACAACACATGGGTTCTGGCGACACCACGTGTTGGAGGATTTTTTAAAATTTAACAACTGGATTAATCCACTCTTTTGTTACCAGGGTCCTGTAATAAAAATATTTCTGCCAGAAATTCGCGTTTTTTTGCGCAGCATTGCATTTTTCTCTTTACTCCGTAGCGAGAAAGTAATAACACTTTGAATTCAATATGGCGTACAGTTTTTATACGTCATATCGGTATGGCATACAACTCCTTCACAATTTGCTATCTAACGAACAATATACAACAAGAATTAGCAGTGTACTCATTCCCCAATGGCATAGTTGTTTCGACAGATACAAAAAATTGTGCAGGGCAATGCATACACCTAGAAGCCGTCATACATGCGTTTCCCTGTTCCTCATAATATTGACTAACTTCTCAAAAAGTTTTAGCTTTGATCTTATCATACGTGGTGTTTATTTCTGGCTCTCGGCCTAACAGTGTATAGTCGCTACATATTATTTGAGTAAGTCCTCGAGTGTGCGGATTATGTGGACTCACGGTTAGACCACATCCCATGCACCAATCGACACATACCAGGTGTCACTTGACGCGTGTCGCTCTCCTGACGGGTAACTGATATTTTTTTTCGGATCCGGCCATACGATTATAAGAAATTTCCACAAAAATGATGCCAGAAATTAAACCAACGCCACCTAAATAGATCTATGCAGATGGCGTTGATTAAACTCTTGTTCGGTACACAAATTTAAGTTAAAAGTAAAATCTTTTCTGTTGCCTAAGTATTTCTAAACAATTAGAGACTATACTGACAATCAAAAAGAAAAACAATGTATATTTTAACAAAATATTGATATTTAATGAATTATACTTGTATTGAATAATTGAATTATACAATAAATTTTATTGTACAATTTTTAAAGAAATTTAATATGCCTGTATAGAGTAAAGAACGTCAACTTCCAGTTCAATGACCACCATCAGGTTTTTGCCCATTTTTTTCTGATTCATTGAGCAAATGCTGATATTGCCTCGTGTTTTGATTCTGGTCATAAAATGTAGCTTCATTATTCGCACGTTTTATTTAACTCTCGTTTCGCTTGTAGTGGTAAGAGTAGAGCTGAGGGTGAGATACTATTTTGTTAGCAATGCAGAAAAATCAAATCCGCAGTTCGTTTACCAATGCAAATAATGTCTTTATAATTCGGGAAGTAGTCTAGTTTTTCAAATGTTACTAATCTCGCGCTTTTTTTAAATTTATTTTTATTTATTTCCTATGTTTTTAAAAACTTTTATTCATCTATCAAATATTTATAATTAAAATGTTGGGTAGAAATTCTGAAACTGAAGAAAACGTGCGCAGATGATATTCTCGCCATACGTCACATACAATTTTTTCTGTGTTTTGAATAAATAATTAAATAAATAAAATCAAATAATGTAGTGACATTCCACGCGTGGATTTCATTACAAAATTTAGCGTCGAATAGGCGTGTCATTACGATATTTTAATATTATTTATATTAAGAATGCCTTTCAATCAGAACACTCACATTTGCCATGGCATTTTTTAACTGTTTTCGACGAAAATATAACTAAAAAACGAAGACACGAAAAGAAAACGCCTCTAAAAACTGTGCTAGGGCAAGTATGTGGCTTTATATGTTTTACTTCGACAGTGACATCAAATTTTCCTTGTTTTTGACATTGGTCATAAAACTCCCTCTTCCTTCGACCAATTAAGGAAGTTCAAATATGATATGCGTTGATTTTGAATGTACTTTCCTTTTGGAAAATAAAATTCAAATTTATTTTCGTATTCTGCAGGGTCTTTTAACGTAACCGGGCAGGTCAACTGCTTAAGTCATTAGTCCTGTAAGTGTTTTGCATGCTTTTATCGTGTGAGGTGGCGGTGATCATCCCACCCTGGATAGCAAGATCCGGCGCCGATCTACGTCGGCTTACGGAGATTTTCCCTAGCGCGATATCCTACTATCGTGGCACCGCCGCAGCCAGGACAAGCTCTGACTGGTCCCCAGACATTTGTGTCAGTGTAGTGAACGTGACTGTTTGTGTGTGTGTGTGTCAAGGGGAGGAAATGACAAGTAAGAAGAAGGAAAGATCTCGCGAGGTCCGTGGTCTTTTTGTTAGGGTATTGCTCTGGCATTCACCTGGTGTTGATCGGCAAAACCATCGATCTCAACATACTAAAACGCTTCCGATCAGAGCAGCCGGCCGCTGGCTTTCTCCTTCAGACAGCGGCTGAATTCGCCCTAGCTGAGAAGCTAGAACCGAAAGTCCTCTCCCCGTCAGCACGCAAACCCTTGGGGCTACCGCTGTGAAGCACAGCATATTCTGCAGGAAATTTAGGTTGTCCAGCCATGTCAATTGCCAAGGATAAAAATAAATGCAATAGTTTCAATCTCACCATTAATAAGAAATACAAAAAAAACGCAAAAAGTATGATAACTAAATCCTAAAGTTGTATTTTTCAATGACAAAATATAAGTTGGAGAAGACACTGTGATAAAATTACCTAAGAAATGTTCAAACACCATGAAACACATGGACAAACAAAAGATGGCGTCTCATAGGCCCGCGCAGACTAAACGTAGTGGTGCTACAAAAGTACATACTATCTCGGATTATTTCGAACTTTTGGAATTTTCGAAAATTCAGAGTGTTCAAATTAAAACTGAGACCTGGAATTATGCACCGTGCGTCCCTTGTTCTATCCATGGGGGAAAAATTAAAAAAATAAGCGATTTTTGAAACCTTTAATGAAACCAATACACGGTACCGGAAGCAAAACGATTCCCGCGGTGCTGGAGCTGCAGGTAACGGTTCACTTTGGAATAATCCTCTTCAATATTCAACCTTAGTAAGGTGGGTTATCAAAACAATCTATCACAAATTTATTCCATTCTAATTATGGTACCTCTTTTTATGTATAATATCATTTTATCAGTATTTTATCAACATATCATTATCTCAGTATATTATCACCATATCATTATCTCAGTATATCATTTGTTGTTTGTTGGATTTTTATGTATTATATGCAACTTGGTAACTTACCTATGTAGTAACAGTATAATTATGTATCCCATAGCTCTGAAGAGGGAACGAGAAAGTTAAGAAACGTTGGAAAACTTGAGATTTCTAATTAAATGACCAATAAACATTGCCTATTCTTAGGGAATTACCCATATTTCATGCTAATTGCGGGAAAGCTACTCATATTTTCGGAATATTGTACGTGGCCTAATTTCAAGATCTGTTTCTGAAGAACATATTACATTAACTGGAAAAATCGCTATCTTCAATATTGTAGTAAGACGCTGAAATATATTTTAAACTGATGCAATTTTCGAAAAATTAGGGATATCAAGAAAATGAGAATTGCGACATTGTTTTAAGCGACTATTATACGAACCGAAGGCAATGTTTAATAAAAACAAAAAAGTAAAAATATGGAGCCATTTGTTACATAAGTATGAAGATGTAAATGAGGCTTCATGTGAAATACCAACAAAAATTAAAATATAACTTTTAAACTCGCAGAGCTTTGAGTTTCTTTATATAGATTGGGGAATATCAGTTTTCGAGAACGGTTTGACCAGAACGGTTTGAGTGCTAGCGTTGACCAAAGACAGATGGACGGACATGTTTTGCTGTCAATCGATTTTACTTTCTCGCCCTTACATAAATGTAAGAGGAGAGTGGATTGTAATCGAACGACTGAAGGCGACGAATTTTCGACAGAAAAAACTCTTATTGTCGGGCCCTGGTACCAAAAAAGGAAATAAATTCTGTTGCTATATGTATTAAATTACTCCCTCTAACATATAGCCAGAATCCATATTTTGTGGGCCCTTGATACGAAAATATCGGTTGACGGCTAAACGTCCGCCTGTGTCCGTCTGTGGCCAACGCTGGCGCTTAAACCGTACAGCCGATTTTCTCCAAAATTGATCGATGTGAACAAACTCGAGGCTTTGGAAGTTTGAAATAGATATTTTGAGGGTACTTCACATAACGACTCAAAAACATTTTCGAAATTTTCTCAAAAATGGCACCAATTTTTTTATTGAACTAATTTCTTGCATGACGTAAAGAACGCTTAAAAGAATGAACAGTTCTCATGTTCGTTGAAATCCCAGATTTTTCGAAAATAGTAAAAGTGCACGTTTTTGCAAGACATATTACAACTTTAATATGAAATATAGATTTTTCCTTCTTAAAATCTGTTCCTTAAAGACATGTCTTGAAATTAGATAATATACAATTTTCCAAAAAATGTGAGTGGTGTTTGCAAAACTCATTTCAAAACTTCAAAACTACACGCTCATTTAAGAACGACATAATAGATGATAAAGCTTTTGCATTAGACAAAATCTGTTGTAGAAAATCAGCTCTTTAAAAATGATTATGTACAAATAAAAGAACGTGAAAATTTCTCGTAATTTTGTCTAAAATTTATGAAATTAAAAAAAATATTTTCTCAAAAACTGCTCCACCTTTTTCTTTAAATTTTCTTCTCGTATAAATCAAGGGACAGTAAAAAGAGGTGCTAGTTCCATTTTCGGCAAACCCTTTATTTTTAAAAATTGCAAAAGTCAAAATTTCTTCAAATTACAAATTTGAAGAAAACGTCCGTTCCACAAAATCAGCTCCTTAAAAATGTTTATCTACAGTTTTAACGAGTAATTTTTGCTTAATTTCAGCTTGAAATTTATGAAAGAAACATTTTCTCAAAAATACCATACAAGTTTTTATTCAAATATTTTGCACGATTACAATAAGAGACGATTAAAATAATGGCGCGGGTCTCATTTTTGTTGACCTGTAACTTTTCGAAAATTGCAAATTTGGAAATAATGCGAGAATCTATGAGCTGTTGTAGTAACACACGTTTAGTATCAGGGGCCAGTATAATGGCAGACATTCAGGTACAAATGTTAGACAGAAATGGATTATGATAATAATAGTAATACAACCTTCATTCGCGATTCATACAACCTCCATTTGCGATTCCTACAACAGATTCCCAATCTTCCTGTGACTGAACAGGGTCTAGCTAGCCAAAGAGCTTCGATTGTGCGCTATAACCTGGTGCCATTGGCAATACGAGAGCATATACTGCAAGAAGCTGCAGGGGAGATAGAACAACTCTCCGTAGATAATCTAAATGCCAGAACGGTGGCAGAAGACGCACAAAAAATAACAGAAGTCCAGACCATGCGTTTCTCATCAGAATGAAGTAATAAAACAGCAGGGTTTTGAATTAAATAGCATGCTGACCAAATTCAAAGTGTTAATGCCAGAAAAGATACCAAGGATACCCAAACAATTAATGTCTTCCAAATTGAGTGATCTGATGAATATCATGAACAACTATGTTCTCCCATCAAAGATTGAATACATTGTCACCTTTTCAGGTCTAAATTTGTATTTGTACAGTTCAGCACATATCAACAGCCTATGTCAACAACAGAAATAAGAAACGAGAAGAAAATGCACGCTATTAGCAAAAAGTACAGCAAACACGCTCAATTTGATAAACCAAATAGCATACAATCTGAATATCTAGACATAGTCAAGCAAAACCTGAGCGCGTATGAAAAACGGTTAAGACGTTATAATAAAGTCAGAAAGCAGCATAATGCTAACTTCAAAAGAAACCAGAAAGTTGTCTATAAATTTTTACACGTTCAAAATACTGAGAGAAACTTGACGCCAATTGAAGAAGAAATCGAAGGCTACTGGGGAGGTATATGGTCAGCTGAAATCAAATATAATGCTGAAGCAAGCTGGTTGGAAACAATTCGCAAATAAGCAGAATTGATTGTATCCATGGTGAGGTTTTATATTGAAACAATAAAGCCTATTTTTGCCAAACTAAAGAATTAAAAGAGCTCAGGAAGCGATAAAATTCATAATATCTGGCTGAAGAATTTATCATCTTTGCACAGTAATTTCGTTGAATCTATAAATGCTTTTATTGAAGAACCACCAAGCAT
>BLKR01007647.1:0-33727 GCA_011170035.1 Teleogryllus occipitalis
TACCTTTTATTGGGCTGTTTGGTTTTCTGACAGACGTCACACTTACTGATTTGCTTACGGATTTGTCGCCCCATGCCTTTCCAATAGCATTTTGATCTAAGTATTACTTCGATTTTGTTACACCCAAAGTGACCGAAATGTTGATGCGTAGATAGAATCAGTTCTCGCCTATGCGCTTCTGGTATCCAAATTTGATACTGCGTCCCTCGTTTCCTAATCCGATGTAATAATACCCCCTCGTACATCTTCCACATTGAAAATTTCGGATCATCCTGCCGTCGGTCGTTATCCTCCGCCGAAAATGCTCAATTATTTGCCTCCCCACAGGATCCTCTCTTTGAATTTTCGCTAATTCCTCCTTCGTCCATTTCGGTCGTATTTCCATTAACTGGATAGCATTAATATCGGGTTCCACACTACCTTCCTTTTCCTTTATCCTGATTCTCGATAAATAATCGGGCAAAACGTTATCACGGCCTTCACAATATTGGATGTTAAAATCAAATTGTTGAAGTCATAGTGACCATCTCAACAATCTATCGTTATTCAAATGACTTCTCATTAAGAAAATTAGGGCCTTGTGGTCCGTAATGACGGTAAATGGTCGTCCAATTAATATAGCCCGTAATTTCTGCGTAGCCCACACAATTCCTAAAGCTTCCCGTTCACTGGTAGTAAAACGTCGTTCGCCAAGGGTCAAAACACGACTTTCTAGGGCGATTATTCTCTGCTTATTCTTTTCGTCGAATTGGAACAACATAGCTCCCATGGCAAATCCACTACTATCCACTTGTAGATACATTCTTTTGTCGAAATCTGGATAACTGATCAAAAATGTCTTCTCAAATAGTTCTTTTAATTTTTTAAACGCCTCTTGACATTTTGCATCCCACGCCCATTTCCTCCCCTTCTTTAGCAATTCTATTATTGGGTGTATAATTTCTGAATAACCTTTGCAGAACCGGGAATAATAATTGCACACCCCAATCAATCTTCTAACTTCCCTTACATTCCGAGGTCGTGGAAAATTCTTAATCAATTCTTTCTTTTCATCTTGCATCGACATTCCTTGATCCGATATGACGTGCCCCATAAATTTTATATTCCTCCTCCCGAATTGGCATTTTCCAATATTTAATTTTAAATTATACTTCCGAAAGATTTCGAATAGTTTTTTCCACTTCTTTAAATGTTCAAACATATTGGTAGAGAATAACACAATATCGTCGACGTACATGAGAGTAGTTTCCTTTAGCTCATCCGGTATTACATCGTCCAAATAACTGATTAAAGCCGCGCCACTATTCTTTAATCCAAAGGCCATCCTCTGAAAACTATACGTATTGCCTTCAAATGAAAAACTGACAAATTTTTGCGATTCTGGGTGTAGTCCAATTTGCCAGTACGACGCAGTAAAATCCAGTCCCGTGAATATCCGAGCTCCTTTTACCTTCCACATCATTTCATCTAATTTCGGCGGTTTTTCATGACGAGCGATGGTCTTGCTATTGAGTTTCCTAGCATCAACACAAAATCTGATCTTATTGTCTTTCTTACGAACTATTACTATTGGGCTTACATACGGTGTCATCGATTTTTTTATTATACCATCCTCAAGCATCGTGTTTATTTGTTTACGTACTTCGCTTTTATATACATGGGGGATTGGATATTGTTTCAGATTAAAAGGTTCCTCATCCATCAATTCAATTTTAAATTGATATCCCTTTACCGGCTCCCTTGAACTTTCAAAAACATCTTTATATTCATTGACTAACATTTCAATTGCTTCACTAGCATCTATTCCGTTTTCGTCGACCGCGCCCTCTGCTGCCGCGTGGATCTGGTCCCTGGTCTCTTCAATTTGTTCCGCAATATCGCAAATACACATATCTTCGCCCTCCTGGTCTTTGATCCCTAAACAATGTTGTTGCCCTTTGTCACCTCGTAACAATATACTCCTGTTACCTATGTCGACCTTGGCGTCACACATTTTTAGGCCATCAATCCCCAAAATAATTGGACGAATCAAATTCTTCACTACAATTGCCAGAAACTGAATTGTCATCCCTTGGACTTCCACTTCCACCCAAATTTGCCGACTTCTCGTTTCGATGCGCCTTCCATTAGCTGTCCGAATATCCAAACTCCTAGTGGGTAGCTCATCAATTTTATTTCCCTTTTTCTTTAACTGCTCATACAATTTTTCCGACACTGCACAAACATTAGCACCTGTGTCAATTAAAATGTCTACAGGTATATTCCGAAATATCCCCTTCAAAATTAAACACGTGCTATTCTCCGCCCGTTCGTCCGTATCTTCCCTTAATAAATCTTCCGCCGATACTTCAATGCTATTCAACTCCTTAAGAACCATCACGCCCTCATTATCATCATTCGAAGTATCCCGCCCATTTACTTCGAACACTGGGAGTTTTCCTGTTCAATCGCATTAATTTCCACATGTTCCCGTTTATTGTCCTCTTTGAACCTCCGCGGATACCCGTTTCCTGTCTTTTTATTTTCCATTTTAGTACTATTTCCCCTGTCATCCTTTCTTTCTGAGCTATAATTTCCTTGGCGGTTGTAATTATTCGTTGTTTTTCCCGTTCCATTGTTATTCTCGTTCCTGCTTTCATTATATTGATACCCGTTACTACGATCATAATCACTATTCAATGTCTGGTCGAATCGACTTAAACGTTCGACTAGATCCTCAGAATCAATAGGCATGGAGTTCCACAATAAATTTTGGATATTTACAGGCAACTGACGAATAATAATTCTAATTAATTCAGTGCTATCCATTCTGTCTTCGCATGCCTTGAATGCTGCTATTTTACGTGTTGCGAAGTCACACATATTCTCGGCTCCACCCTTCTTATACCTTTCACTCATTAATTTGTATTTTAGATCCAACTTGTGGCTTTCGTTCCAATATCTTTTTAAGAATTTATCCTTCCATTCCTTATAATTAGTCGGTTCCGGTACTAAAGAGGTCAACCAATGATGTGCCTTGGACGACATGGTTTGTTCTACTATATGCAATTTTAATCTTTCGGGGATATTATTTATCATAAAATAATTCTCTAATTTTGAAATAAACGACCACGGTTGTTCTTTCACATCACCATGAAATTTTAGGTGGCTTGGTATTACAAGCGCCGATGCATTCATTGCTATATTTCCCTGCGAACGCATGAATTCGTTTTCTAACTGTTCAATCTTGTCCTTAATGTCCGACATATATTTCCCAGATTCAGATTCTTGCACCATTTTAATGTTTCTAAGTCCCTCCTGTATTCGTTTTTCTAATTTACTATCCAAATTAACTAATTTAGATTCTATGTTTTCAATTTTTTCGCCATGTTGAAGCGACATTGCGTTTAAATTATCTACACGCGATTCGACGATTGTCAACTTTTCGCATTGTTGGTCATGTAAATGTCCCAATGTCACAATGCTCTCCTGTAAATTATTAACTTCGGAATTAATTTTGTCGCCAGATTCTTTTAATTCCCTCTGCATTTGGTCGACTTGATTATTAAAAGACTCAATTTTACAATGAATAATGTTGAATTCAGCCGATGTCTCCCCCGTAATTGCAGTATTTCCTCGTGTATTTCCTGACGAAAATTCTTCAATTCTAATGACATTTTCGATGTCATTCCTTCCAATTTAGCGTTATTTTTTTCTAATTTAGTATTAATATCTGAAGTAATTCCCTCTAATTTAGTATTCATATCTGAAGTAATTCCCTCTAATTTAGTATTCATATCTGAAGTAATTCCCTCTAATTTAGTATTCATATCTGAAGTAATTCCCTCTAATTTAGTATTCATATCTGAAGTAATTCCCTCTAATTTAGTATTATTATGCTCAAGTTTTGCGTTCATTTCTGCTAACATTTTAAGAATTAAATTATTAGGGTCCATATTTCCTAACGGTGCAGCCATTATTTCCTTTCCTTGTGGTTCAATCTCAATAATTTCACGCGAGATTTCTCCCTCGGGATTAGTATTAGCAGACGCCATATCATCTACATTAACATTCTCCATACGCAATTTTTTGCTCCTAGTATCCATTTTGAATTCTAATACAAATTGAAATCTCTCTGTTAAATTATTTTAAAATCACACCAATGAAATGGTCTTGGCTCTTTCTTATAATTAACAATTAATTTCAAATGTCAATCCATAAATTTCAGATTCCCTTTGGATCACTTTATTATAATTTATAAGACTAATTTTATCCGTGTCACCAATTGTTATAAATTATAACAAATTATGCATCACGTTGGCGCGCCATTTTGAGATATACAAAATTTTCTCTCTACATTAATTTCTCGCAAAGATCTTAGCGTCCGGCTTGCTGGGTCAATGGGTCACGATATATTATAATCCTTATTACCTTTATAATGGATTATAGGATCCGCAGACTATACAGCGCTGCTGGGAATCTGAAATAGAATGATTCTAATTCCTAGTCCATTACTGTTTGGATTGACTAAATGAAAGATCACTTTCTTTTCTAAAGAACAAAATTTAACAAAGTTTATTGTTACCTTTTAGCAAACAATATAGTGAATTTAATAAATGATTTTGATGTTAGGCCTTTGATCAAGATATCTTTGAATTTTACAGTTTTATACCGCGGTTAACTTATCTATTCTTCGTTGATGTCCCTCGTAGACTTCTCAGTCGAAATATCTTGCGAGCTTGCCGTAGTCCAAAGTCCCAAGAAATCCTCTTCTGCTCCTATCCAAACTGGTCTCAAACTATCAAAATTATCAGTCCCGATTACGTCCTATGACATAGTCCCGAAATCTATAACTCGATTACCACTCCCGACAAAGTCCCAATTTATGCATCAATATTACTTCCACATGCAATATCTGCAATATCATTTACTGTCCTTAAAATTTCACGATCTGATAACCCGACTCTGACTATCTGCACTACACTCGCTCCCTCTCACGAACCTACGATCAGTTCAGACACGCGATGCCGGTCAGAATGAATCTTCCTGCTTGATTCACCCCTCGAAGATATCTTCTTTTTTTTCATAACATTTGACCGTCCTTCTCTCACCCAGCCAATCCATACGTTCGTTACATTTTGGTGTAGCTGACCTTTCGATCGTCTAAACTTCTTCGCCCAATCCCAAATTTTCTACTTTCGGCATGCAGCCACCTCCTAATGCATTTACAAAAAACAAAAACTACATTGTTTATTCCCGGTCGTTGCTAAGCCTTTGCTCTCGTGATATATTCTAATGCATGTTCCACCATATAGTCTACAAATAAATGTTTGTTTATTTTCATGTGACATATCGGTATGTCACATATATGTATACGCACATTGCTTAATTTATAAAATTTTAGGTCCTTGATCGTGCCCCAAATTAATTTAATAGAAATAATTATATATTTTTAGTATAATTTAATCATAACTCTGGAGGTAACGGAATGCCGTTCCGTCGCGTTCGGCCAGAAATCGCATGTATATTTGAAAAAGGCAAAGTGGGTTAAGTTAAAGCGCGGTAATCTCTGAATCTACTGAACTAATACCGATGAAACTTCAATGTTAGTTTTCTTGAAAGGCATGGAGTTCTATAGTCTATGATATATATCCATAAACCATAATATATTTACAAAATAACTACTTTTTTGCACATTTTTCGCCCATCACAAACTTAGGAGTGCATCAACGTCAATAGTATAACTGCGCACCATCTGTGGATAACGACTGAGATCTACGATTGAGTTCAACGAAGCACATAATTGCGTATTTCGAGGACTATTTGTTTATTTTCACAGTCAATTGTCTAATCCGAAATAATTCTGAGTTTTTCTCCGCTTTATTTATAAACGTTGACAGGGATATGGATTTTAATATCGTGTAAACGTGAGTGCAGTAAGAGTAAAAGAGATGAAATGGTTGGAAGAGATCATTTTCAGATGGATATGGTTAATATTGTTGTAAAAAGATATGAATGCACACATGCTTAGTTGTAGTAAATTAAGCATAATTATTATGTATTTATGGGTTGGGCGGGCAACAGTGCGGGCGGAAACATTTTGAATGATTTACGTGTTGTACTGAAACTGCCCGATGGATGCATTTTTGTTGAGAAGTGTTTTATTATAGTGAAGAGTGAAAGCATACCTTTGGGTTCTGAAGGAATGTTTAAATAGATCAAAGTTCAGCAATATTATATTTCATAGTAAAATGGCAGTATTTAAAGGAATTGAATATGTGACAAGGCTGGTTTTCAAGGTTAATTTAGATAATAGAAAAAAATTTTGTCAAACTGAGATTCACTGTGACGTCGAATTTTTGAAGATATTATAATTGTATAAGTGGTTAATAGCTCCTTTCCGTCAATCACTATTTATGACGGATCCTAAACTACGCAATTGAATTCATTTAAAATTATTTTATATCTAAAAGTTCTTTGATTGATTGATTGATTTTTTTGTGTTCCCGGGTGTTTTTTTTGTGTTTGTGTTTTGTGTTTCGTCAACATCTTAGGACATGAGTCCCGTAAGTGTTGTGCATGTTTTTTCGGGAGATGGATGTGATCTTTCCCCACTGGATGGCGAGATCCGGCGCCGACCTACTGTCGGCTAGTGGGGATTTCCCCATAACCAGGACTCTCCCACCAGCGGGGCACCGCCCGAGCCGGGACAAGCTCTAAGCTCCCGACCGGTCTCCCGGAATATGTGGTAGTGTAGTGCATGTTAGTGTAAGTGTGTGTGTAAGAGGAGAGGATAGGACAAGGAAGAGGAAGGACAGATCGCGCGCGGTCCGTAGCCCGTTGTACTGCTTCGGCATTCGCCTTTTGTTGATCGGAGAAACCACGAAAAACTACCGATCAGAACAGCCGGCCGCTAGAATCCTCCTCCAGACAGCGACTGAATTCGACCTAGCTGAAAAGCTAGTGTCCAAAACCCTGCCACCGTCAGGACTTAAACCTAGGACCTCCCGGTCGGAGGCGATGCAGTGACATCAGTTGCACTGAGGTACGGCTCTCGGTTTAAAATTCGAAGGTGGAGAGTATATACAATAGAATAGGCTATGAGCTCATTCTATTGTATGAAATTCTTCTTTCATACAACGTAATAAGCTCATTTTTTATATAATACATATTATCATACAGTGTATAAAATGAAAATAAGGAAATCGTAAGATTCTTGAGTGAAAATTTGGTGGAGAATCCGAGGAAGTGGGTAACAGTCTTTTCAGCGTTTATTTTAAATCACTATGTATAAAATGTGTACAGAGGATTGATTTATTTTTTGACATTTAAGATTACCTTTATGGTGTAAAATGTGTCATCAATAAATACAACGCTGAGAAACGGTTAATATCCTACACATAAATCCGCTTCAGTGATACAGAACAGCAACTGATGCCTTTGCATTCCTCTGATCAGGTCTTAGGGTTTGAGTCCCGACGGAGGTAAGATTTCTGACAATAACTAGACAGCTATGTCAAATTCAGTCGCTTTCTGAGGGAGAATTCTAGCGGCCGCCTGTTTTGACCAATACCAGGCGAATGCTGGAATAGTACCCTAACTACTGGGCCACGGACCACGCTAACACTTCCTTCCTCTTCCTTGTCTTATTGTCACCCCTTACACTTACATACACTTACATTCACTACACTACCACACTTGTCGGAAGACCTGTCGAGTGATTAGACTTGTCCCGGCTGGGGCAATGCTATGCTGGTGGGAGATACCTGGTTGAGTATCTCCCGCTAGCCAGAGCCGGATCTCACCTACCATCAGGGAAGATCACCACCACCACCATCAGCAGCAGCAACAGCGATAAAACATGCACCACACTTAAGGGACTAATGACCTAAGATACTGACGGCAACAGAAACATGGGTGTCATGTCTGCCCATAGCTTACTCGCTATCACACCTCTTCGCCTTTCAGAACCACCATTGAGGAGTTAGATGACATTCAATGAACTGATGATATTTTGTATAATTCTAGAATATACGAAGGGAAATCTCAGAACTACTTTTGGAGAAAAGGGTGAGTTACACGAATAACACGCATTTTTAAGTTTTTAAATTGATCTGCGGAGGTGATAAAAAGCTAATTCGATTCTTCTTGTCAAGATAAATCAGTTGGCAAAATTTTTAGATAATTCTTATAGTGTATTCTGGAAGAATTTTAACAAAACGTAATTTGAAATGTTTCATGACTTCCAAAACGGGAAAACTCCTTAAATTACCACACTTGTTTGGTATAACAAGGGTCGTTACGACTTGGGAAAACTGGCAGGAGCCCCTACACTCATCCAGTATTAAATAGTTGTCATAGACGGCGAATTAGCGAAATAATCATTATTAAATTGTACTTCTCCGCAATACATCACATACAGCTTTTTCCGTTCATGGACAAATTAATTCAAATAAAATAAATCATACCAAAGGTAGAGTTCAGTAAAATTGCGAGTGGAAATGAATGTATGCAATGGGATCGTATTTAAACTCTAAACCACAGTAGTGCTGTCGATGTAACCGCAGCCGGTTGGGAATCGTCCTTTGCAAGTCGAAATGTGAAGGACTTTTTTCCTAAAATATCACTACTCTATTGTAAGGCTGTTGAGAGCTATTCACATTAACTGTCGGCTGCTATTACATTTAGTTAATACGTTTAGCGTGTTCTCTGTTAAGGCAATGACTGCCGTGGAGAAAAGCTTTTCCAACAAATGTGTGAACTAACGGGAAGTCCCTAAGAAAAATTTATAAAATGAAATTTACATGGTTACTGAGAAGGAAGATGAAATTAAAGTTAGAAAAAATTGAATTCAAATTGATAGGGATGCATGAAAATAATATAATTAAGATATAATATTGTAGAAATAAACACATAAGATTCAGAATATCATAATACAGTAAGTATAATACTAAGAGCATTGAATGTATACAGCTGATAATTCTTTCCAAATAGATATCTGGATATTTTTGTTGTTTATATATGGATTTGATATTAATAAAACCTCTGAATTCAACAAAAATTATTATTTTATTAATCAGCTAATATTTTAGCTGATTTTTTCAATACATATATGAAAAGAAATGTCTAGAATTATCTGAACGCAGTTGCGCTGAGTATTGTTTAAAAAATCAAATAACCTAAAAGCTTTCATATTGAACTTAATTTTCAATTCAATATTTTGGTATTATCTAACATAGATTTCATAAATCTTCTTTTGTAATTTGTTCTGTAGATGAAGAATGTAGGAAAGCAGGACATGTATTTCCATTTTATATTTCATATTAAATATTAGACGTCTTTCCAACTTAATTTAAACAATTATAGTTAAAATATATATTTTGCATCGTAGCAATAAATCTTACAACACGAGTCAAATCTTACATGCGACTCATATTACAACAATGAAATGGTCTCACATGAGACCCGTCGCGAGTTGTGATTACTGTTAGAGCCACGAGCTGTAGTGTCTGCGGGTTCGAATCCCGCCGGGGCATGGACGTTTGCTTTAGTGTAGTGACACAGTGGAGATTATCTCAACCATCATGTATCACCCCATTCTTTCCCAAATCTCCCTCTGTCCGAATGGTGTACACATGTGGGGGATGAAAGTGACTGATTGCCTTCTAGGAAGAGGAAGCTCTGTAAAGGGCATAAGGGTCGCAACGTGAGTGCCGCGTGGCTGCTACCAAACCTCCCTACATGTAAAAGGGTTCATGGGCAGCTACGAGCTTATGAGCCACAAGCGACACGAGCAAATTCTCGGCCGCAATGGGCTTACAAGCCACTGCGGTGTAACGAAGGGGAGGCTAGGGTCAAGGAAATGTAGAGTGTAAAACGGCTGTAGTATTAACAGACGAAAGCAAGCGTCAGAGGATGAAACCAAATGGTCAACGATGATTGATTGTTATTGATTCCGGGCCTGTCAGCTGCTAAGATCAATAGTCCCGTAACTGTTATGCATGTTTCTTTCTCTGATCGGTAGAACTCCTGCTGGATGGCAAGATCCGGCCCCATGCTACTGTAGGCTAGTGGGGTTTCCCTCAACCAGGTATCACCCCAGGCACCGCCCCAGGCGGGACTAGCTTTAAGCTCCCGACCGTTCTCCTTGCATGTGTGGTAGTGTAGTGCATGTCAATATAAGTTTGTGTGTGTAAGGGGAGAGGATAGGACAAGGAAGAGGAAGGAAAGATCGGTGCGGTCCGTGGCCAGATTGCTAGGGTACTGCTCTGGTATTCGCCTAGTATTGATCGGAAAAAACACGGAAAATTACCGATCAGATGCCCGGAGTCATCTCTCCAGAACCAAAAGGTCTAGTTGACGTAAGCATGATTCAGAATTAAATTTATTAGTACCATTGCAACTTTCCAATTTTCACTAACTTCTATAGTGTTATTAACACCACATATCAATATATCATACATTATTCACGAAAAAACAGATAAATGATACAAAAACACTCATATTCAAAGAAAAGTTCCTATCTCTACAAATATGAACTTAATTTCAAAACTTTATGTGATTCGTATATTTACCAGCGTCTTACTTGGCCCTTTTAGTCCTTTAACTTTATCACTCCACGCGTCACTTTGCCAACTACGGGCAAGACTTAAGGATCTAATTTCGTAAGTTAGTTTAGAGGAAAAACGGCACTCTCACGAGGGCAAGAACGTGATCCTCACCGGTTGAAGCGAGGGAAAAGCGACGCTCTCAACAGGTGTTTCAGATACGCAAAACCTATAACGGAAGTTGGCCTCCATTTTCTTACGACCAACCCGACGAAGCAAGTTATTTGGAAAGTAGTGTATGAATTCCTGAGTAAGACGTTGCCTCTAAAATGCTTCTTTGACAAAAGCTTTAGCTCGTGGATGTGTCTTTTTTGCGTCGACGTAACTTTAACTGTCTCCTTGGCAGCGGGTCTTCTCCCGTCGTCACAGTTTGCAAGCGATGAAGTCACTCGTGAACAGAAATGAAATATCTCAACCATATAGTATATTTACAATTGCTTTTTATTAAGAAGGGAGGTGTCGGAGTTACCCGAACGTACGTTTTATAATTTATTATTATTATTATTATTATTATTATTATTATTATTATTGTTGTTGTTGTTGTTGTTGTTATTATTATTATTGTTATTACTATTATTATAAATATTCCTCTAGCTCACGACTAAAGATGTAGTTGACACATAGAAGGCCAAGATTAATTCAAATTTTGTACCGTTCTTGAAATTCTATTATTTATAACAATTCCGTGGCGCTAATTAACAGAAAACGGCATGCAGTTTAAACGTGCCGCGTTGGGCTTATATTTTTTCTGTAAAACCGTGAGCTGGCTTCCAGAGAGAAAGGTAAAGACGCTTTTCGTATGAAACTCTTTGAAAGGACAAACTGCTTTGAAAAGTTGAACTGCTTTAACAGACGCTCGCGAGATCGCGCCAGATACTGGATACCCGCATTTTTTGGCACTTCTGGAATTCAAATGCATATCTTCATATGACGCCACCAGAGTAAATTGTTGGAGAATTTTTCAGCCGAGCATTTTTACAACAGATCGCATCGTCGGTAAAAAGGCGTAATAGTAATTCACATCCTGATTTCATTGAACAAATTAGATTTTTGACTGTTGGTAGTGGAGGCTACCTTACAGTCTTCGTGGATTCCATGCTTAGATGTGTCTTGGCGACTAAACTAACGTGAAATTGTATTACGCCCCATTTGCGACAGAAAACAATCTTCTGTTCGCCTAAGACAAGGTAACATTGACAATTTCTTCAATATTCAATAATCCTTACGCTGAGGTAAAAGGTCCTTAAATAATTGTCTTTCAGATTTTTCCATTGTGCCAAGCGAGGAAACTGTGGCTAAACTTAAGGGAAACCCGATTCTTTCGTCTGTGGCGCTCCCAAACTCTCTGATGAAGCTATTTTGCAGCCTCAACAGGTGTTATGGATGAATTGATTTTAAAGTCTATTCGGGGTTGCAACCAGCTTCCTAAGAAGCAGATCTAGGGACTGTCAGTGCCTCTACAATACTTTGCGTAAAAGGTGGGCTGTTCCCCAGAAAGCAATATCTTGCGCCTTCCAGTCTTTTCAATAACTTGGGAGTTTAGCCAAGTTCTTACACAAATTTCACGGAACATATTCCAGAGCTCGGATATCTATCGTGATGACATGTGTGTTTACGTCTAACATTTAGCTGATCTTGATTTTCAAACTCTTCTGTTTAAGATGTTTTTCTGTCAACTTGGTTACGAAGTTTAAATCGCAAGGCCACTTTCACTGTCAGTTCTGAGACAGTGGAAGGTAACACCCTCTGCTGTCTTTACAAGTATTCAGTCTTTGTTGGAATTGGACAAGCCGAGACGATACTATCAATTGTTTCTATTTGTTCCTGGCAAATGCAACATTTATCATCTTGGGAAATTGAGAAACGCTTGATCATGATGTCTGTTCTCAATGCCTGAGCTTGGGCACCTGTCACCACTCACTGCTTCCGCGTCTCGCTTCATTCTTCTCCTTTTAAACCACATAAATGGTTGATGCTAATTTATTTTCACCTTGTCCATTATTTTTGTCCATGGAATGGTTTGTTCTCCACGATATCTTTAAAATTTTTTGTCACACATTTCACGTTAAATAGCATCAGACGTTCAGTGTCTGTTTTATTCTTCGTGCCTTGCATAGTTTCAGATTATCTGACGCCTGTTCCTCCTTCTTTACGTGACAAATAAACTGTGTACAAAGTTAACTGTAGTTAAAAATATGAAAACAATTTTTACTGTTTTCTCGTCTTTCCATCACCTTGACTTTAACGTTAGTTTGAAAACGACTGTAACACTTTCGAGCATTTATTTTAGTATTTATTAAACATTTGTGTGCATTGTTCTAGCATCCAGTAATATTTTGACTTTGAATGTAGTTACACATTTTCATATTTTCAAAGCTTTATCATCATTTGGCTAAGGAAAGATGATGGTTATGATAGTTTATAAGAAACCATCGACACAAAACCGTGTGGTTTGTAGTGTGTAATCTGTTTGTTCGTAGAGTAATGTGACATTAAATAATCGAATAGTGCAAGCTTATCCAATTATTTAATAATGTAATTAATGACACAATCTATAAAAAAAGCAAACTATTTTTTTATTCCTGAGGAATAACAAACTTATTAACCGTGTGCCTTTAATTTTTTCACTTCATGCTGTTCTTCTGAGATTTAACTCATTTTACATTTTATTTTATAATAGCATCTTAGGCTTTCACGGCAGGAGTCAATATGAGTGAAAGTTTCCGGGCTGGTAGGCCGTGGTCCAGTTGGCATTGAAGAGCCAAACGTTTCGTCCACGTCTGCGGTGGACATCTTCACTGGCGGTAGCGTCGTGGGGGTAGTCTCTGGGTCGGCGGCTGGCTAGCGACTGACTAGCCTGCCGCCGACCCGGAGACTACCCCCTGGTACCACTTATTTAGAAACTCTGACACATTAACAAAAAAAGTTATCAGATCCAAGGACTTGATTCATGTTCCTCTATATACTTGAACGCGCCGAATCCGAATCTGAAGTCAGAATTTCTCTATCACGATTTAATGTTTTAAATCGCGAAAAAAATCCGTTAAATTGAATCTTTTTGTTTCGAGAATTGTTGTGAGACCGAAAAACTTTACACATGATTATCTATAAATATTGACGCGTTGAATCAGAATCTAAATCAGAATTGCGCCACCACCTTCCAATTGTTTTATATCGCAAAAAACCATCGTGAAGTTGAATTTTTGGTTTTCGGGAGTTGTTGTTAGACTCAACGATTTGACACATGTTTTTTTATGTATTTTAACGCGCTGACTCCGAATCTGAAATCAGAATTGCGCCATTATCCTTTAATTTTTTTAAATCGCTAACAAACGCCGTGAAATTGGATTTTTTTGTTTTCGAGATTGTTGTCAGACCCAAAGACTTCATATATGATTATTTATGTGTGTCGACGCACTGAATCCGAAACTGAAGCAAGAATTGCGTTACCATCCTCCAATTTATTTTAGTCGCAAGAAAACACACCCTCAAATTTTTAATCTACAATTTCACGGCGATTCTTTGCGAATAAAAAGAACTGGAAGGCTGTGGCGGAATTCTGGCTTTAGATTCGGATTTAGCGTGTTGACATACTTAGAGAACCATTTCAAGTCTTTGGGTCTGACAACAAGCGCTAAAAACAAAACAAAAAAAACAAGATTTCACTGTGTTTTTTCGCAATAAAAAAATGGAGGGTTCGGACCGCGCGTCAACGTTCGTAGATAATCGTGTGTCAAGTGTTTGGGTCTGCGTGCGTGTGTGTGTGTGTGTGTGTGTGTGTGTGTGTGTGTATGTGTGTGTGCCTATGTTATCTGCACTACATGCGATATTAGTTGTATTTATTTAATAAAATAATATTTATATATTAATGTAAATAATAGAGGAATCAACTCTACCTCAACAAATGCAATTCAATAGGATATGGAAAATGGTAATTTAGCACATCCTCTGCTGCCACCGCCGCCACATTTCTTTCATATCGATGTAAACATTGTGCAAAAAATTCGTTCTCGGTTTCACAAGCTATTGCCTTGTGGTTCCTAAATGCTACGCTATGAAAAAAGTCTCTAACAGGAAACAAACGGAGAATCGAAGCGAAACTTCGATTCAATCGGGAATCGAATACTGAGCACGCTAACAGGCAAGAGTGTAATTAACTAATAGCATAAATCGTCGAGGAGCAAACTATCCCGCTTACACTTACATGCGCGTCACGTCATGACTCTAATTGCTGCGGGATCTCATCTTCAATTTGGATCAATCGTTCCGGTTCAGCTAGAGCGGGCGCCCAGCTGGTGCTCTATAAATTGACCAATCGGCAGCCATGAACGACCGTAACGCCCGACACAGCTCGGCCAAGAGGAAACCGTTGTATAAAACGTGGCCCACCGTAAACCTGTCCGGTTAGTTAATATTTGTGACTTCATTACAGCTTGTCAGCCCTGGAGCAGGCTCCACTATGCTGTCGTTTAGTGGAGAGGTTGCTAAAATCATGCTCCCGGGGCCTGGTAGTGCCAACTAAAGCGTCTATTTACGATGTTGGGGCGCAAAGTGTTAACTACAGTCCGCGCAAAAAGGAATATACTCAATTGACAAGGAACTGTCAGAAAGAATGTGTTGTTGGATGACATGTTTAATGTATCCATTTACATAAAATTACTTTGTCAATAACACACGTTTCTCTGAGCGAGATTGAACTTGATCAATTCTTACATAGTTTCAGTTCTGTAACAGATTGAGATGTGAATCAGTTCAGGTGTCTGAGAAAGTTCGGTACTAAAAAAATTAATTTCATGATCTTCACTCGCAGATTTTTTTACAATGGAGTGAAAACAATTTTGAAGGCATTTTTAGTGTCTTAAAGTATATCGTTCACTGTAGCTCATGATCCGCGTTTCGTGAGCGTTTCACACTTGCAATACGAAAACAAATTCTGAAACATCCATGAAAATGGCGAAAAATCACATATTTCAAAAAATACAATAAAAAATAATACGAACTTTGAATTACGTCTCTGCGAAATTTTACAATCGTAACTTTGCTCTCAGCGGCGTTTAATATTTAAATGCCTCAACGGTCCTCGCTTACCACGCCCCAATCTTGCAGTCAGGATTGTTATTATATGAATATTACTTTCTCGTATATATACGTATATAACGGAGTAATATACGTAGTATAGAGAAAGTTATGTAATGCTGTAAGAAAATCGATTTCGAAATTTCAACGGAAATACATGTTTTGGGGTCCCCTGATACCGAAATCTCTCTCTCTCTCTCTTTTTTTTTTTTTTCAAAACGTCCCTCCGTCCGTCCGTCTGTGAACACTATTAGCGCCTAAACCTACGATCTTTTCCAAATTGAAGAAACCCTGCATCTAGTTGAAGCTTTGAGATTTTGAAAAACATTCTTTAAATATTGGGGGTTCTTTACATGAAGCCCCCCGGACATTTTCAAAATTTTCCCAAAAATGGCTCCCAAGTTTCTCCATCATTAGCCTATCCTATCATTAACCACCATTCCGCTAAGGATGCCCAGATCACAGCGACCTCTAGGCGATATCCGAGGAACTAGCTGCGAAGGGCTGCGGTTACCTCAGTGGGTTATCGAAAGGTAGGACACCGACCTGGTTGGTTAAAGAGAGAGAGTGAGAGATAGAGGGGTGGAGAAATGGAGTGGGGGCGCCCCCTCCGAAAACCGAAATTTCGCTTAATATAGAATGGATGAAATGTCAGGTGGGGCCTGGGATATTACTTCTTTGTATAGCTTTCTTGACCCCGGAGGGAAAAAGACAACAGTTTAGTTTTTTATATAAATGTCTACAAAATACTTAACTCTAGATGAATTAAATTTATATTTTTTAACATGCACTCTAGGATCGAAATACTCAAAAGAAAGGAGATAGTAATTTCGGTCGTGACATGATACGGAGTCTGATGACATGGCATTATAACAAAATAGTTAGGAAATTATATAAAATATTAATATTTCATATTATCAAATCGGCAAACCAGAGCCACGAAACATAAATGTGTTGCCTAATATGATGTCTATCTTTAATTCGGTTATCACAACATTAGGCACAAGTGGAGGGGGAACTCACAATTTACAATCTACATTTTGGTTTACTGACGAAAGATTTTCTAAATTAATGGACGCTGGCCAATGAGGGAACAGGGATCTCTTGGTCTTAAGTTTGAGAATGAAAATCTATTTAGGAAGGAAGAATCGCGTATGAGGCAGGTTGTCTAAAGTACGTGATGGCTGAGGAATGTAAGCAGCAGACTGTTTTTGTTTCGGCATCACCTAATAGGCGTGCCTTTTCGACATTCTTTCAACAACTCACCTTTGACGAAAGACCACCGTACAAAGCGACACGGACGCATTTTTCTGAAAATGAATGATTTCATGATTGTTGACATTGCGCGAGAAAAAAATCAGTGAACACGCTTGAAATTGACATATATAATTGAACTAAGCAAATGTTACAAGGATGTTACGTTAAAAGACATAGACCTAAATGAACACAGAAGGTGTAATTGAACTTCAATTTTATATGCCATCGTTGAATTACTGAGAAAAATGGAGATTTTTTAGGGCTTTTATCCAGCCGACAGCCGGTTACCCTTTACGCCCCGATGGGACGCATATTCGACCATACACTAGACCAACACACTTGCGGGCTTCTCTGATCTGGGGTCAGCAGAACGCGAGGCCCACCGCGACAACACATACAAAGACAAGGGACAAACAACCATGCCCAAGGCGGTACTCGAACCCGCGACCCTTCGGACCGAATCGCTGAGTCGGTACTCGCTCTTAGCCACCTCGGCCATCCACGTCGGCAGGATGAAGGTCATCAGTTCATAAACTTGGCAAGTGCAAAGATAGAGCATACACAAAGAAAATCACGATGCAAATGACACAATGCTGTAAAGGAAGGACAGCATGATAATCGCTGTGTGGAAGTGACGCCGAGGCGGTAGCCGCTGTGAGCGCTGTGCGGGCCGCGGCGGCGGAAGCGTCCCGCGCACGCGGATCAGTGGGCCAACCGCCACACACTAGTTCAATCGGGCCAAAAACCAGGGCACAAAGGCAAAATCCAAAGTGCGTGTTCGGAATTCTCACGTAGCAAATGTCGTTCGGAAGACATTGGAGCATAGTATTTCATCTTCAGAAAGTTATTTCAATCCTTTTTGTCTCCCTCACGATATCGTGAAGTTACCATCGCTCGAAACACTCGAATTCATTGATTCTTGTGAACGATATTTGTGAAATTTAAAAAAATTGTTTAAATTGTTTGTGCATTCTTTTTATATTTCCAAATATAAGACACTTTTGACTATAAGTTACGAATATTTTTAAGAAAAAGTGTCAAATAATTTTATGTATAATACGGCTGAATTCTAACGTATAGAGCGTAACAATGGTAGTCACGTGTATTGTGGATTATATTTATTGTCCTGCGCATTCCTGCCTCAATCATTTTTTTATTTATCAAGTAGAATGCCGTTAATCAGAATAGCACTCATTTAACTGCACATATCTGCCCCTTTTTGTTTTATAACTTCTTTACTGCAAAGCTACAGAGTAAGATTTAACACTAGATATTCCGGAATTGCCTTCTACGCCACAAGGAATTACTTTGTATGAATATTTTTTTCTCAATTCTCCTTCTTATAATTACTGTTAATAAGAAAATTACTGGTAAAAATTTTTGGAATGATAACAATATTAATCCGCGACCGCGAGAACTATTATATCCATATTTATACACATTATTTTTATTAGTCAGTTAGCCATTTCCAAACCCCCATTTTGAATTTTGAAATTTATTTATGATATTCAAATTCAGCGATCTCAAAAACCCACTGATACCCATTTTTACGCACATTCATTCACATTAGCAATTATGACCAGGTTTTAGGCCTGATTGAACCAGTGTGCGCCAGTGGGTCGTAGGCGGCGGCGCCGAGCCACGGAAAGGGATGACAAAACAACATCAGTGTTTTTAAAACATCCAAATTTTCGACCAGAAACATTTATACATTAACACCGATATTTTGTTTCTGATGTTTTCTTCACTTCGATATTTTGTTGAAAAAAGTCGATGTTTCTTTAATAGAGGTGTTTAAGTACGTTGTAGAGTAGCTGCAATACACAGCAATATCGTGGTTATGCGTCATCTTCTTTATCACGCTGCACATTTCGCCTGTGCAATCTGAGGAAGTTTGGGAGCTGCTCGTGTTATGAATGTATGTTATCGCCAGGCGTATCATTCCCTGAATCGAGAGTGAAACACGAAATCGATAGAAAAACACGATATTTATTATTAATTTTATTTTTTACATACTACTAACATGCTGGTAACCAAACAATAAAATATATCCCTTTTAATACTGTAATTAAAAATGGATAGGAAAATAGTATGTTTATTAGTCTATAATGAAAACACCGATGTTTTAAAGTTGTCTCATACATCACGGTGCGATAAAACTTAAGGTTTCAAGCATGAAGAGCTTTGGACATTTAGAACAATTTCTTCAATACACCGAAAATACGACGTGCATATTGACTTGCCAATAATAAGTTTCTATAAACAACCTGCATTTCATTGTCCGTCATATGAAAGGTCACTCATCCTCGACACGGCTGATATAGATATTTATTATTATTTCTATTATAACCTAGTGACAGAACACTACAATTTAGTCTACATGTCACAATAGGAAATATAAATAAAATTTAACTTTACATTATTTTAAGACAATAATAATAATAATAATAATAATAATAATAATAATAATAATAATAATAATAATAGATAGATAGATAGATAATAAGAACAAACCGCTATAAAACGGAGCTTCAATAACATGACTTGGACGTAGTGTATTTCGTCCTAATTGTGCCGTATACCGCCCAAAGCGCTGGCGCAGGTAAGTAACAACGTAGGCGGGCGGGCGGGCGCCGCGCGCCACGGGCGCCGGGCGTCGTTTTGCGCCATTGCGCCAGACAATGTTGCCTGCTAGGGGAACACATGTCGGCTGCACGGGGACACGTCCGGCGGCGCAGCTCGACAACCGCCCGTCAATCCGACAGGTCTGCCCTGTTGCGGCCGGCGCCACCAGCCACTGCCCACCCCGCCACGCCCCGCCACGCCCCGACGCCCCCACCCCAGCCGTCGCACCGCCGCCGCCCCCGTCGTGCCTCCGCACCCGCCCCTAGACACCGCTGCACTTGCTCACCCCACTACCGCCTCCGCCCCCGCCCCTTACCGCCACCGCCTCCACCTCCTCTCCTCAGCCTTTCCAACTGAATTATTTAATAAATAAACACTTAACAATTAAGAACTGTGATAAAATAAAAATATAAAAGAAAAATTTTAACCTAAGTAAAAATATAAAATTAATATTGTTTATGTACAATGTTGTATTATTGTTGTAGTATAATGTTTTGTGTACCTCTAAACTCATATAAACGTGTTTACAGTCTGTGTCTCTCTGTGCATCTATGTGTGCCTCTGTCTGTCTTTCTGTCTCTGTCTGACTCTCTGTCTCTGTGTGTCTCTGTCTGTCTCCGTTTGTGTCTGTCTCTGTGTCAAAGAAGGACAGGAGGGAGGAACACATACACGCGAAGATCAAACACTGCAAGTCAACACTGAAGAAACAGTTATTGTAAGGAGCCAAACCTGTAACACTGTGAATATAAGGTGCAGAAGTACTGGAGAAATAAACTGTTGAAGAAGATACAAAACCCAAGAAGAAAGGCTGGATGCTTGGGAAGCCGTTTGAGAGAGGAAAGTCTTTCAAAACGTTTGGGCGATCTCTGAGAAAAACAGACCCGGAATGGAAATATGTATCGATTAATTGATTACGGTTGTATTTGATTAAGTTGCGGTCTGGAACCTGACGAAAACTAACGTTTTATTTTTGTCGAGAACTCTATATTTTGTCCTGAATAGTCGGCCAAAATACGGCGTCATTTCGCAAAGTGAAGCGCAAAATTTGCGAAAACGCAGTGGGCACATTTGCTGCAGCTGGGTCACCCGCATTACTTTGCCTCAGGAGACAAGGTAAAGAGAGATAAGGGCATCTCTTTCGCAAGGCACTTTACTAACAACGCAATTTAGTGTGTTATGTCAAAACTATGAAATAATAAAAAGTGTTTAAGAGTAGATATTATGTAAAAAAACAAACACAATGTTAATGTTTTGTAAACTTCTGATCAGGCTACTAGAATTATCCTCCAGGCATTTCATTACAAATGTGTGACTAGTGTAAACAACCTGCAACTATCGGGACCCGAATCCTAGAACTTCCCGGTCATGATACATGAGGCAACGATGTTTTTTAATTCCTTGCGTCCTTAATCCAACTTATCGACGCAACGCGTCTCTTCGCCCCTGGTCGAGCGTTGAGCACGGAGTAATCCTCCATTATCTATCCCTCTATTACAGAGGACGCTGTATTTTTATATGTCTCGTCTCGTCAGCTGTTAAAGAGGACCGCCAGGTAGATTCTCCGCGTACGCGCATCATACTTCACGCGCCCCTACGTCGCTACCCAGCGGCCAGAATTGGGAAGGAATTAGGAAAGGGGTAGGGTTTAGATCACTTCACAGACGTTGAACTAGCCCTTGTGAAACGGTCAAACCCGTATTGTTAGAACAAATTTCACATGAGATTCGACGGGAATCGAACCCGGACCTCAGTGGTGAAAGGCTAGCGACTTCGCTATGTGCCACGAGCGAGCCCGTTTCACCGAGCTATCCCAGCCGGTCGGAATTAAGGGAATTGGAGCAGCTTCACCGGCGCTGGCACTAAGGATGGCTGCAGCAGATGGCAAAGAATGGACTCCGGCGCCTGCGAGCAGCACATTCTCCTCCAGCAACGACAGCGCTCCACGACGCAGCCTCGAAGCAGCGAGTGCCCGTCCGGGCAGAGGGAGGAGCGGGGGCGGGCACGGGGTGGTCGCCGCTGAGGCAGGCGGTGCAGCTTTTAACCGGGGGTGGAGGGGGCGGGGAGGTGCGGAGAGGGCGGTAGGGGGGGGCAGGGGATGGCAGCAGGTAGGCACGAGACGTGTGTCACACGGACTCCTGCAAACAGCCGGCGTTACTCAAGGGGAGTTGGCCGGACGTGGCAATTAGGACCCGCCCACCCGGGGACGGTCCCCATCCCTGCTGGCCGTGCGGTGGGAAGGGGCCGCTAAAGGCTTGTCTCTTCCGTCCGCCCCGCGCCGCCCGGCCCGCCCGCCGCTTTCAGTCTCGTCCTGCACCTTGCCGTCTCTCTCTGCTTCACCGCAGCTTTTCTCTCGCCGCCGTCTTGCTCCGTTCTACTACGCCACGTACTGCAGCATCACCATTTGCGGAGCATCACTTCCACCTCCACCAGACATTTGCGGAGAATCACTTCTACCAGACATTTCTCAATATTTCCTGATGCAACCCGGCTCATCTGGACTCATGTAATTTTGAACACGCTCTTCAATTTCCGACTCGACATGCCCTGGTATTTTTTATCAGCTCCCGACACATCATGGCACTGCCAGACAGTGCCCGACATTTTGTAACATACCTTGACAAGCCTCCATGTGATATTACAAACATCGATATGCATCAACACGCACCGCCCGGAACTCTCACGTATTGACATGAGCTGGTGCACACCGACACACTTCGAAGCTTCCCAACAACACTCTTTAATATCCAGCATCACTTTTTGACTCGTTAGTACATACCATACCAACCCACATATGACATGACATGTCCCGATTCTCCCCTCTTCTCTCGCGCTAATTCTCTCCATTATGTCGGTGAGACTTGACTTCACCTCTCCGTTCCACGCTGTTCCTATTTTTGTTACTTACAGCTTTCCCGCCTCGGCCCGCACCACAACGACTAGTACCCTCTATTCTCACTGCATTGTCCATTAACTTTCCATCTGCGTCGTCCTTGCTGGTGTCTCCATCAACATGTTTGGCGTTGCAGCCATCTACCTTCGACACTCCGCTCGCCAGTACCGCTCTCACCCACCCGCTCTAACACGCCCCAACCCATCCGCCACCACTTGTACGTGGCCCTAAGAATGAATGAATGAATGCCTTATTTTACGTGGCGAGACTCAGGCCAAGAGGCCTGGTCTTCCGTCTGACCACGCAAATTTCATTACGCTCCTTTCACCTACTAGGGATGAAAGAAGGTATTACTTAGGCGACGAAACAGTTTGAATTTAGCTCTTAGGCTTGAGAATCTTTTACATGCAGTAAATCTACTAACGTGGGACAGCCGGCTTTTCTTCCCCTCCGAAGGAAGGCGTACGAAGGAATGTTTCGCCCTTAAAAATCCACGGCTTTGATCGGGTTCGAACCCGCGAACTTGGGCATAACAGCCCGATACGCTAACCGTTACACCATCGCCGCGATGATGCGCGGATCGCGCACTATTTTGTCTGCCTTTTACTTGCTCTGTCCCGTCATTTCCTGGCCCATCTCCTCCTATTTACACATATTTACACTACGACACATATGACCAGTGCTTGGTATTTGTCTTTGTCCCGACCGCACCTTAGTGCTTGTTCCAGTTGGGGCGGTGCCCTGCTGAGAGGAGATGCCTGAAGAGGAAAATCTCCCATAATCAGAGGCGAAGGTCGGCGCTAGATCTCACTACCCAGCGCAGGAGGAACACCGTCTCTTCTAAGCATAAATCTATTCACGACACTAACGGTAAAATGACCATAGCAGCCCAGATGGAACACCGACTCTTCCAGGCATAAAACTATTCATTACTCTAACAGGAAAATGACCACAGTAGCCTAGATGGAACACCGACTCTTCCAGGCATAAAACTATTCATTACTCTAACGGGAAAAGACCATAGCAGCTCAGATGGAACACTGTCTCTTCCAAGCATCAACATATTCACGACACTAACGGAAAAAAATACTATAGCACCTGAAGCGCTCGGAAACATCAATTAATCAATCCATCTCTACCAGCCCTCTTCCCTTCATCATCCGCCTTCGATGTTACCGCCCGCACTTCTTCGCCCCCTGCTTGCCGTTGCCCCTATCCGAATCTTCCTCGCCCGATGTCGGCGCCGGATCTCACGATGCAGCGGGGAACAACAACGCCAACTCCAGTGATATAAACAAGCAACACACTTGCGGGACTAATGGATTTAACAGTGGACATGATTGGAGTACCGGTAGCGGTAGCTCAGTGCATCAACTGAAGTCACTGCAGCGCCTCTGACCGGGAGGTCCTAGGTTCGAGTCCTGACGGCGGCAGGATTTTCGACACTAGCTCTTCAGCTAGGATGAATTCAGTCGCTGTCTGTTGGAGAATTCTAGCGGCCGGCTGCTCTGATCGGTAGTTTTCCGTGGTTTCTCCAATCAACACCAGGCGAATGCCGGAACATGCACCCTAACAAACGAGCCACGGCCCGCGTGCACGATCTTTCCATCCTCCTTCTTGTCCTATCCTCTCTCCTTACACACACACTACCATGCACTACGCTACCACATATTCCGAGAGACCGGTCGGGAGCTTAGAGCCTGTCCCGACAGGGGCGGTGCCCCGCTGGTGGGAGAGTCCTGGTTAGGGGGAACCCCACTAGCCGACGGTACGTCAGCGTCGGATCTCGCCATCCAGCGGGGGAAGATCACCGCCATCTCCCAAGAAAAAAAATGCCTTACGGGACTAATGACCAAAGCAGTTGATGCGCCCGGAAAAACGAAAAAATCAATCAATCAAATCGATCGGAGTCACTAGTCAATCAATCAATACACCGTCGCCGCACCGACCTAACCGCTGTCTCCCACGCACTCCGGCCGTCTCCGTCACCCACCTCCACCATCTAACCGCCGCTCTTTCTCCCGTTGGCCTTCCTCACACCCCTCCTCCCCTCCTTGCTCACTGCTACGTTTCACAAGTCGTTATGCAAGTGTAAGAAACTAATTTCGGTTTATCGATTATCACCCCATTTCTCTTCTATTCAATTAGGTAAATCCACTTCTAATAACGCTTTAGAAGATATTTAGTTCCATCTAGATGTACTCTTGAACCCCCGAGAAAATTCCTTGGATACATATACACCTGCATTTTTTCAGGAAATTTTAGTATAAAATTCATAAAACAAAAGCAGTTCATTTGGTTACCTGAGAGATTCCAATATCATTTTACACATACAAAACTTTTTATTATAATTCCCACACACTGTGACTTTAACATATGTTCGTTGCATGTAGTTTTTCTCAAGATCGTCGCTCTAGTCGGAGTTGATATCAGGTATCTCTAAGAAAGTATTTTACTTTCGCAGCACTTTCCAAAGACTTCTGGTGTTCTGACAACTGGTTACTACGGGGACTAGAATATTATTAAAAAGTGACTAGCATAAATGCGCGAACCATTTTACATAAAATTAGTAAAAATAAAATTAGCTTCAAACATATCCCGGAATATTTAAGGGTTCATTTAATATGTATTAGCCAATTTTTTATTAGATTTTGGCAACGTTCATGACGTCACTTCCGTAGAACTTTCATGTTTGTAGCGATTGATGGGTTTGCATAGCAACCACTTTTTGATGTTCGTGAGTTTTTGTTGTTCGTATTTGATAATGTCGGCTACATAACTATGCTCTAACATAAAGTCACTATGATACATTGCACGTTAAGCATATAGCAACATAAAGTTATTATTATACTTACATAAATTGTACATCGCAGAAGTTAATTTTGAAAATGTCTCCTGAAAACAAAGAAACAAGAATGATTTTGCTGGTGATCTGATAAGTATTGCTAACAAAATAATAATTTTTTGAACAATATAATTGCTGAAGATGAAACATGATGCTGTTTGTACGTCAAAACGACTGTCATGCGAGTGAAAATCCAAAACATCTCCTAGGAACCAAAAATTTTGTAAGAACACTAGCAGAGGCGAAGTTGTGCAGGAAGTTTTCTTTAACACACAGGGTCTCGTCCATTATGAGTTTTGTTCCAGAAGGTAGTAATGTAACTAAAGAACTATTTGAGGAAAACCTTCGTCACCTCAGAGTCGCAGTACGAAGAAAACTTCAGAAAAAGTAGGCAAGAGTAGGCATTGCACGATAACGGACCATCACGTCGATCATTATTGGTAAAAAAATACCTTACCAGGCACAACGTTACTGCGTGTGGAGCAACATTATTCCGTACTCCCCAGATCTGCCATCAGGCATTTTGCTTTTTCCAAAGCTGAAAACTCTTCTAAAGGGGCAAATATTCGTGAACGCTGATGAATTTACAGATGCGACGAAATCACTACGACTAGCTCCATAAAATGGCTTCCAGAAACGCTTCCAGTCACTTTACAAGCGCTGACAAAAGTACGTCACGGCGAAAGGGAACTATTTTAAAGAAAATGTGTAAATTGCATTATGGTATCTCGTTTCAGAGTTATCAATTTCCGTGAACTTCTTGAAGCTAGTGTGTAATTAAAATAATACATTAATATTTACACCAATAGGTTTTAAATTTTCTGTTACGTTACGCCTCTTTCACCCGCCACTGTTCGCCACTCCCCTTTCTGCCCTTGTTGGTCCTCGCCGTCATCATGCGACCCTCTCCGCCTCGCATATTCCTCGGCGGTGTCTCCCCAACACCACGCCTTCCTCTGCCCTCCTCTGCCCTCCTCTGCCCGCCTCGCTCCTCGTCCGAGCGGCCGGCGTCGTCGCTGATGGACCGGAGAGCACCTCCGCCCGCCCGCCCGCCCGCCTGCCAACCCGCCCGCCAACCCGCCCGCCCGCTCACCCGGCGTCCGTCCGCCCGCCCGCCCGCTCGCTCGCCCGCCCGCCCGCTCGCTCGCCCGCCCGCCCGCCCGCCCGCCCTTCTCGATAGGCTCTGAATATGATATTAAAGGCTGCTGGGTAAAGGGAACATTACGGCCGGACGCCCTGCGGCGCCCTATGTCCACGCGGCCTCCCGAGGGTGTGCCCGCAGAGGAAGGCCATGCCCGGCCCGGCCGGATGTGGAGGAGGGGGCGTGGCCTCTTCATCAAAAAGGTCCTCGTTGAAAGGCAATCTCAATCCAAGTCCAGGCTTGCCACCGTTTTCACCACCTTCAAAACAAAGAGAAGCCTCTCCATTCGATCTTTGGGGATGTTTCTCACATTATTTCGTGAAGCGTCACCCAGTTTTCATTATTCATTTTTTAAAGTGCTTTATGGTTAAGTGGACTCATGGACCAATAAATTTTCCTCACAACTTTGATTAAAAAGGTCCTCGTTCCTCCACGAATCGAAGTCCAGGTGGGTCACCATTTTAACTGCCTTCAAAGCAAAGAGGAGGTTCTCAATTCGATCTATGAATATATTTCACACATTGAAGTGAAATTGAGGCGTTGTTTTGTCGTATTTGTTTATTTCAGCAGCTTTTTCGGCCGCATTGCGGCCATCTTCAGTGCTACAAATGATGATGATGATGATGATGATGATGATAATAATTATAATAATAATATACTAAATTACATTTTTAGAGTAGGATATTATTATCGATAAAATTAGAATTTAAGTGAAATAGAAAATTGGAATATAATATGTGAACATATAAATATAATTTTAAATAGAGTACTAACAACAGATGTACTATTCTAAAGTGAAGAAAAACTAAATGAAGTACAAATAATGTAGGCAAATAGATAAGTGTATAAATAAATTTAGATGAGCAAATTGACATACCAATTCTAAGGCGACTGGGGGCCTCGGTCCAAACAAGACAGCGAGGGTGAAAGGCATTGCCCGCAATTTAAAAGACAGCACTCAATGGAGAGATCACAGGGTTTCTCTGGGAAATGGCCATTAGGGGAAAGGCCCAGCCAGGTTGCGGAAAAGAGGCAGGCAGATGCGTTAAGGTGTGTGAAAAGCTGTCAGTTTCAAGAGGAGTGAGAAGGAAGGAATTTGTTCATTCAGAATAGTGTGTCGGGGATGATTAAAAAAATAATTGATATGAATGGCTTCTAATTTAAGTGTGTGAGTGTATCTGTTTTCCATCTCCAAAATTTTGGCAAGATGGAAAACAGATACACTCACAGACTTTACCAAATCCAGAAATGGTTGATACGTGGGGATTTAAAAGTATTGTGTATGGTGTGGGAACAGCAAGCTGGGAACCCTAATTACCCTTGTTTTCCATGTTTAAGGGACAGTAGTGATCAGCAAAATCGCTGAAAAAAAAAGGACACCAGGAAATATAATTCTAGGTGACAAGAATGTCCTTGGAAAAACGTTGATACCCTTCTGAGAAGGTTTTATTACCCCCTCTCAGGGGTATCTACATAAATTCTATCCAAATAAAATTAGGATTCATGAAGCATTTGATTAAGGCGCTTCCCAAAGCTAGCGAATGCTTCAAGTACTTGGGATCCAAGTTCCCACTCTTATCTGAGGCAAAACTGAAAGAAGGGGTTTTTGTTGAACAGGATACTAGAAAAATCATAACCGACAAAGACTTCATCATGACTCCAACTTAAAAAGGAGCGTAGGTTGCCTTTAGTGGGAATTTTTTGGGAAGCGAAAGTAATCCAAATCATAATGAAATTGTGGAAACAATGTTGAAAGCGTTCCAAAAGATTCATGAGTTTAAAAGTCAATTTCCTCAACTCACATCTTGACTATTTTCCTGAAAATTTGAGAAAAGTGAATGAATAACAGGGAGAACGTTTCCATCACGATTTTAAAAAAAAATGGAAAGAAGTTATTAACGGAAATGGAGTGTTACGATGATGGATGACTTCTGCATGATGCTGTACAGGAATCGTACAAAAGCCATCTACAAGAAGAAAAGTCCAGAAAGAAGTTTGAAATTAAAAAAAGACAATTTCACAAGCAATATCATTGAGTGTGGAGTTAATTTTGTCATTACCTGTGCAAACTTTTTAAAATGTTTAAGTAAATAAAATATTTGCATTAAGAGATTTTTTAGACGGTGACTAATATCCGTTTGTTCGAAAACCTGACGTCCCATTCCTGAATTTAGCGCTTCACAAAACGTAAAAATCTCTGAACTAAACCCAAACAGCAGACTAAACAATGTGTGCTATTCTTGTGTTATTCTACATTGTGTTAAGAGCACTAGCGCTTCAGGTAAAAATATTAATAATAATTTGTATTATATTGCTTCTGGGTTTTCTTTTAATTTAGGTTACTTGCCTAATAATTTGGTGTATAATTATTTTTCTTTTATCGCACTTACGTTGTAAGAAGAAAAAGTTATGAAATTGTGCCAATAACGGCGCATTTTTGACCGAAACGTCTTATTGGCGGTCCCTGGTAACGAAAAAGTGAATAAATTCTCTCTCTGTATATATATAGTAAATTACTGCCTTTAACAAGTGGTGTGGCCAGAATCCATGTTTTGTGGGTCCTAGATACTGAAAAATTGATTGGCGGTATCTCTCTGTCCATTCCTGATGTCCGTCCATCCATCAATGCTGGCACCTAAACCGTTCAGCCTTTCAAGCGCCCAAGCCGTTCATATTCCCTTCAAAATGGATATTTCACGAACAGTCTGAACGAACACGAGGCTTCGTGAGTTTCACACTGGTTTTTGAGAGAATTTTACATAAAATATCAAAAACATTTTCAAAATATTCTCAAAATTGATATTTCACGAAGAGTCTGAATTAACACGAGGTTTCGTGAGTTTCAAAGTGGTTTTTGAGAGAATTTTACATAAAATATCAAAAAACATTTTCAAAATATTCTCAAAAATGTTTATTCAACAAATTGTTTGAATAAACTTTCTTCTCAGTGTAAACAACGCTTGGGAGAATGGTGCAGGTCTCACGTTCCTTGAAATCCCTGATTTAGCCAAAAATATTCCTTATCACTTTAATTGTCACGGGCCGGCCGACTGTAAGTCACGCGGGTTGCGTCATGCTTCTCGCTGAGGGGCCCCGTTGTGAGCTGTATGCAGAAGTACAAATAGATACCGCGCAAAATATTTCAGAAATCAGTTAGTCCTTGCCTAAGCCGAAACCACGTTTGCGCAAAGGAACTCATCCAGACTCCCGGGGACATCGCGGTTCCGCGTACGATTTCGTGCACAGGCTCCTAGCGACGACCTGACGTAAAGGCGGCTCCGCACATTCGTTATTCGGCGAACAGCTAGCAACCACTCGCCGAATCCCGAGTATGTGGATGAGTTGCATGCTATTTGCCGAGTAACGGACGTTCGGTGCTTTCCCTACCCACCGCGTGTCGGTCTTTAGGGCACATCAAAGGAAGCGGACATTCACCGAACACAGCATTTGTTCGGGTTTGGGCGAGCAGTTGCTCGCTGCCCGGCGAATGCCCAATGTGTGGATCCGCCTTACGAACGTGTTCAGAGGCTACCAAGCACGGAAATATTTTGACTATCAACTCGTCAAGATCAGCTAAACGGTAAATGGAATCCGTCCTTTCAAGACATCTTGAAATAAGGCCATGTTCAATTTTTCAAAAGTATGAGTAGTCGGGTAATTTTGCACAAAATAAAAGTAATTTTATTTCTTTTTAACAATATTTTTCTGAAAACCCGTTCCAAATTTCTTCTGTAAATTTTCTCCTCATTTTCTCCTCCGCAAACTCTCCGTATTTTCGAAAATGGCAATAACATTGGAAAACTAGAAAAAGTGAGTTAGAAGAAAGATTTTTGCTGTAAATAAAACTTGTTGTGGAAAATGAGCTCATTAAAAAAGGTCATATAAAAGTTTTGAAAAAGAGTATAGATTGCGCGTATTTCGTGTCTGAAATGTATGACATTTTTCAACAATTCTTTTTCTCAAAAAACCACTTCAAATTTTTATATTAAATATTCTCTTCGTATGTATAAAGAGACGATAAAAAATGTCAGACTTTTTCTCATACAAATATGCATTAAAACGTTATGAAGGTTACCTTCTCTGAAAGTCGTGTATGTAGGATCAAAACCGGGTGGAGATTATGGGAAGTAGATTTTCCGGAGAGGTAGACTACGTGAAATAATTAAGAAATACCCAGTCCTTTGTGTTTTCATTGATCGAAGTTCATCTTTCACCCTTTCACCGCCATCATTTATTTCTCAACTTGTTCACGTTCTCTCCTTACACAGTAGCAAAAGCGCGTTTCCATCTCCGGCCTCCATTGAGTCTTGCCACAGAAAGATCCGCGGATGAAACGTGTTCAACCTGAATATTCCAGCCGATCTCTGGGGCATAAACACCATTGAGGCCGGGCCGTGTGCAGTTTACATGAGGGTGAGCCGGGCCAGCTGCGGCGTTGAATGACGAGCCCGGATGACAAGAGCCAGCGAATCCAGGCCGGCGTGTGCCCCGCGCCCCCCTCCACGCTCCTTCCACCAAACCCTCACCGTACCCCCACTGTCACAGCACGCCTGTCATCCAATTCTCTGCCGCATCGCCACGCCCCTTCCCCCAGTTCCCCTCATACCTCATACTCTTCCCACGTTCCCGCCCCGCGCCTGCCCAATGTTCTATTCCCTGTGACACCCTCTCCGCTAAGCTACATCCCGCCACTCCCAGCTCGTCCAAGCTCCTCCTTCCCCTACTTCCCTCATCTTTTCTTTCACATTTCGTGTCTCTCTTTGCCATATGCCACGCTCTCCTCCACGGTCCCGTGTAGCTCTTTCCGCCTCACCCTTTACGCCTTGTTCATTACGTCTCGCTCTTTCCACCTGGCACTTTCCACCCACCCTTTCCGCCTCACCGTTTCCGCACGCCTTTTCGGCCTCGGACGTTGTGCCTCGCCCTTTCCACCTCACCCTTTCCACCTCGCCCGTCCACCACTAGCTTCCCTCCACGCCCCTCTCGCTTTACTTCTTCCCTTCTTACGCTCTTTGCCACTCGTTCGCCTCGAATAATCCTACCTCGCCCTGCCAGTTCTCCATCCCAACCACGGCCCACCTGTTGTCGACTCCGCTTCCAATTCAACCACAACCCCTCCGATCTCATCCTCCCTCTCATCCCATCAAGTCTTCTGGCACGCTTCCACTCCAACCAGTCCCCTCCCCGTCCTCCCCCTCTTCTCACACAGCCGCGCACAGTCCCCGCCCTTTCCTCGCTCCCCCCCACCAGGGCTTTGTCACTCGGCTGCCCCACCCCACCCCACGCCACGCCGCCTGGCAGCACGACCACCGCGTGCGTGCATCGATTATCGGCGAGGAGGGCCAATCAATGCTAATAACATTTTTACACTTGCGCCCCCAGGCACTCCCAACATTGGTCGTGCTGGAATTCCAATCTGCCCTAAGTGTCCCCGAGCAATATGACCGAGTTTTTGAGACCTGTCGGATTTTATGCAGGATCTCCTCGGCTTTGATATTGCACTCCATTTCTAGAGTACACTTCTGCATACATGTATGCTTTACATCAATATTTCTGAATACAAAATTGAGTGTGAGAGTGGCGGGAACTTTTTATTCAGCGAGTTTGTAGTTGCTTTTGATTTTAAATTAACCGGTTTCATAAGTCATCTGCTTTGTAGTTATCATTAACGATACAACCAAATGAAATGAAGTAATTTCAATACCGGCTTAAGTGACTCAGGGCAACAATTGAGCTGTAGTCACTGCAGTGCATCTGACTGGGTGGCCCTAGGCTTCGTGTCCCGATGGAGACAGGATATTTGGCACTAGCTAGATAGCTGGGTCGGGTTCACCCGGTGTCTGGAGCAGAATTCTAGCGGCCGGCTGCTCTGATCGGTAGTTTTCCGATCAACACCAGGCAAATGCCGGAGCAGTACCCTAACAAACGGGCCAGGTACCACGCGGGATCTTTCCTTCCTCTTCCTTGTCCCATCCTCTCCCCGTACACACACACACTTACACTAACATGCACTACACTACCACACATGCCGGGAGACCGGTCGGGGACTTAGATCTTCACTTGACTAGCCCGGCCGGATGGAGGCACATGGTGGGGGAAACCCCTGCAGACCGACATGTAGGTCGGTGTCGGATCTCACAACCCGGAAGGGGAAGATCATCGACAACCCCCGCAATATAAACATTCACTACACTTCACAGGGCTAAGGGTTCTAGCATTTGACGCGCCCAGAAACATCAATCAATCATTTTGAAAATCAAAATAAACGCAAGTAGGAAATTCAAGAGAAACGTTTGCAAAACTGAACAAGAGTTAGAGCAGATGAAAAACGAATGATATAGAATGTGAAGTTAATACATAACAAACAAATGATGATTTTTTGCTATAGTACCTTCTCTAGAAGATTGTTTGTCAACAAATGATAATTGGTAATTATGGATAAAACGCGATTATTATTATTATTATTATTATTATTATTATTATTATTATTATTATTATTATTATTATTATTACCATTATTACTATTATTACTATTATTACTATTATTACTATTATTAGAAACAGTTATTCAAATGTTCAGTCATAAAGTCTCTTTTGACTTTCTTCTTGATTTTTCCCCCTACAATTAATGAAGAATCAGGCTTATTTGTTACACTATACAACACATGTTTCAGACTGTTGCTTAACTCTTTGCACTCATGCACAAAAAATCTCTGAATAAAAAACAAACGGCCTGGTAACATCGATTCGGTCGATGGTCGAGCCCGCTCTAAATCTTGCAATTTGCCCGAAGAGATCGCCTGCGCAGATGGCAGCGGGGGAGGGGAAGGGGCGTTTGCCTGGTGCAACTGTGCAATTGATGACGTCACGCCCAAATCAACGATCGCCGGGAGGCCCACGTGCCACACGTAGCTGGGGAAGTACATTCAAAAATGTCGCCAGAGAAATGTTGCACGAAAGTGTTGAAATTCCAGAAAAAGTTCATCAGAGCTCGTCTTAGGCGCCGAACATTATCTTCCTTCCTTCCTTCCTTTCTTCCTTTTTTCCTTCCTTCAATTCTTCCTTCCTTCCTTACTTCCTTTCCTTCTTTCCTCCTTCCCTCCTTTCCTTCTTTCTCTCTTTCGTTCCTTCTTTCCTTCTTTCCTCCTTCCCTCCTTTCCTTCTTTCTCTCTTTCGTTCCTCCTTTCCTTCTTTCGTTCCTTCTTTCCTTCTTTCGTTATTTCTTTCCTTCTTTCATTCCTTCCTTTCCTTCTTTCCTCCTTCCCTCCTTTCCTTCTTTCTCTCTTTCGTTCCTTCTTTCCTTCTTT
>BLKR01007648.1:0-33716 GCA_011170035.1 Teleogryllus occipitalis
TTTTCATCTCAAAATATATAATCTTCATGGCTACCAAAGAAGGATAAAGATAAACGAAAGATAAGAGAGTGAAAAATTAATAAAATATAAAGAATTAAATTTAAAGCATAATTAATAAATAATATTTCTTGTTGTTTTCATTGTATTGATATGAAGTTCTAGTATAAGCATGCATTCAGTAAAACCAGAAAGTATAAATAAAATTATATTTGAACACCATATTGCAAATAAAAATATATATCCAATAAAGGACCGCGAGCGGTAGCTCAGTGCGTCAACTGACGTCACTGCAACGCCTCTGATCGGGATGTCCTAGGTTCGAGTCCTGATGGCGGCAGAATTTTCGACACTAGCTTCTCAGCTAGGTCGAATTCAGTCGCTGTCTGGAGGAGAATTCTAGCGGCCGGCTGCTCTGATCGGTAGTTTTCCGTGGTTTCTCCGATAAACACCAGGCGAATGCCGGAGCAGTATCCTACCAAACGGGCCACAGACCGCGCACGATCTGTCCTTCCTCTTCCTTGTCCTATCCTCTCCCCTTACACACACACTTACAGTAACATGCACTACACTGCCACATATTCCGGGAGACCGGCCGGAAGCTTAGAGCTTCTTCCGGCTGGGGCGGCCGCACCCCGCTGGTGGGAGAGTCCTGGTTAGGGGAAACCCCACTAGCCGACGGTAGGTCGGCGCCGGATCTCGCTATCAAGCGGGGGAAGATCACCGTCATTTTCCGAGAAAAAACATGGAAAAACGGGAGTAATGACCAAACTATACGCGCCCGGAAACACGAAAAAATCAATCCAATAAAGGACTCGAATATTTAAAAGGAAGCAATAACTGTAATAGATGATATTGAATATAATGGAATAATTAAATGAGTTAAATGTAGAAATATCAGAAACGTGCAGAAGAATAATTAACAAAATAAAAATGGATCCCCGATTTTTAAACTACCGCCGGGATCTATGAAATTAATTGTTCAGTATTTTTTATTTATTTATTTATTTATTTTATGGTACTATTAGCGGGGAGTCTGCCCTTAGGCAGTTGGAAGCCGCCCCCCGACGCGGGTTGGGGACCTGCATTGAGCGGGCGCACCTCGCGGGCGGTCTCCCAATGCGCCTGAGATTTGACTCTCTCGTTCTCCGCCAGATGTTGGGCTCAGTTAAGTACATCCGAGCTATCTCGTTGGGAGAAAGTGACATCGCGTTAGGGCGGGACGTTGTCGGAGGGATTGAATTTTGCCCGACATCCGCCAGGGTTCTTTTACATGCCACAAGCGTGGCATGGCTACTGTGGAATTTCCGCCCTTGGAAAATCCGCGCACTTCGGCCGGGATCGAACCCGCGGACAGAGGCCAATAAGCGAACTCCCCACCCACCGACGAGCGCTAATTGTAGAGAAGGGACGTACGAAACAAGAAGAGACATTCCTTTCTCTAGGCTCAAGCATATCCCATTTTACAGAAAGACCAGTCCCTTTTAACTAAAATAACGTTGCGACAAAATTATATTACCCCACAGCGAGATTATGCGGGATGTTCGGGGAAGAATCGTCGAAAATTCGAAAATAGGTCTTAAGACAATTTTAAGCATATTTTGTCTAATAAACTACTTGGATTTCTGATCGGCTGAGCTGCAATAAGTTCTCAAAAGTTGATTTGAAAGAACACTTCTAGGTAAACATTTCCATTTCAGAAGTATACAAACACCCCAGAAACATGTAAATTGTTTATTGTTTACAAAATAAATGAATTTGTTCAGAAAGAAAAATTAACCCAAAAAAAGTAGAATTTTGTATATCGGGTGCTTTTTTATTTCTGGGTTAATTTTTCTTTTTGGACAAATACTCTCAGAATATCCAAGTAGTTTATGTGAAAAAATATGCCTAAAATTGTCTTAAGAGCGTATTTTCGAATTTTCGACGATTCCTCCCCGGACACTCTGTGTATGCCGAGCCTATGAAGCGCGAAGGAGCCGGATTTTGGGCCGAGTGGACGGGGGAGATCCAGCACTGTGTGCCCCGCGACGCCCGTCTGCAATAACGTTGCCGGCGCCGCCATATTCATTAACTCTGGCGTCGGGCGCCTGTTCCTCGCCTCTCTCGGGTCTCTTGCTCCACCTTCGCCCGCGCCCAACGCCAGGCCCGTGTTAACGCACGAGCCCACAGCCCCCAATGTTCAAGGGCCTCGCATAGTTCTTAAAAGTATATTTAATACCACATTTTTCAAAAAATTAAATAAAAACCGTGTAGAAATGTACAGAGGCGACCAAATGATTATACTAAATAGTATATTATTATACTTGATTTAAAGGAATATAAAATAACCTAAGAAGCACATGACAAATGGTTTGAAGTGTAACGTCTGTTAATCGTACTGGAAATGTATACATTATTATAGGTTTAATGAAACACGCCCAATACATAGGGGTCCTTAAGAATCAAAGTTCCTCACACGTAAATTATTGGTGTTGAAATATGTATGTATATGCATGACTACGCTCTTCGCCACAGTAAGAAAAGAAGTTGGGAATTATCTTCAAGTCATTGATCAGTCTGTGCTTTAATGGGCTATCAATAACCCTGACATTAATCTCTTAGAGTCTGTTCGATCAATAGTTGAAAGAAACTGGATGAAAGAAGGTCCTAAAACCTATTCCATAAAACAACGCATTCGTGTCTAGCGAAATGACTCTTAAAATTGTAAGAACGGACTAAAAATTGATTTTCGACATGTCTCACAAGAATGTTAATTATGAATGAGGGAAAGGTTTTAAAACATTATAAACCTGTATACACAGTTAATTCCGCAGTTGTAAATATATTTTTGTCTCGTCCACTTACTCCAGACTAATAATTTGACCACCTCTATAATTTAGGATTTAACTGTACGCAAAAACTTGGCATAACGGAGTGACGTGTCGCGCATCATTGATAAAATGTATAATATGGAATGTTGCTAGTCGATGCGAGAATGTCACTCAATGATGAGAAGTTTTTTTTACAAAACTTGTCTTTAAATTGGGAGGGAACCTCTGCTAAGGTCATTAGTCTCGTAAGGTGTGGCGCATTTTTTTACCCGTCGAGATGTGGCGGTAACCTTCCCCAGCTGGATGGCGACATTCAGCGTCGACCTACTGTCAGCTAGAGGGCTTTTCCCCAACCATGTATCTCCCACCAGAGAGCACCACACCAGTCAGTACGACCTCTAGGCTCCCGACCGGTCACCTGACGTGTGTGGTAAGTGTACTGCAGGTTAGTGTAAGTGTTTGAGGAAGGAAAGATCGCGCGCGGTCCGTGGCCCGTTTGTTAGGGTACTGCTCCAGCATTCACCTGATGTTGATCGAAGAAATCATGGAAAATTACCGATCAGAGCAGTCGGAATTCTCCTCCAGACAGCGACTGAATTCGATCTAGCTGACAACATAGTGTCGAAAACTTTGCCACTGTCGGGACTCGAACCTAGGACCTCCCGGTCAGAGGCATTGCATTGACATCAGTTAATAATCTACACGGGACTTGATGTGCTAAATACATACATATTTAAAATACTTGAAGTTCTCAAAATACTGTAAATATATGATAATTTTGTGTTATTTATTTTTATTGTAACAATATATTGAAACAATTACAATAAATTAGTAATTGATAGTCATACAAATTTCTGAACAATAACTATTGTAATGTATTGTAACAATATGTACAAACATCTTCAAATATAAAATATCAAAAGCATGCCTGACACAAAAAATAGAATTTCTTTTTAAAACAAATGATTATTCAAACAAAAAATCAGGTAATAAACTTCTAGTTGGAAAATGTATAAAACCTGCAAAGGACAACAGTCATTGAACTGTCATGGATGAACATAAACTAGTTATAACGAATAAACGCGTTTTTTACTGTCGGAGAATTGTCCAGAATGTTTAATGATTTAGATGTATCATTTAAAAGTGAAGAGAATCCGAGGTGCATTCACTAGCGGAATCAAACAAAACGAAACTATCCTCGTCGTAAACTATCTTCTTCTCCATCTTTATTTAAAGAATGTTTTTATATACACCTATTTTATGTATTTAAAAACATCTCTAAGACGCATGTGAAAAAAACAACTCAAAAAGGCCGTTTTCAAACAAAGAATATATTTAAAATACGTATTTCATATACAAGTATTCAAATACTGCGCAACCCTGCTCTTGGGTCATAATTTCTATTTACACCTCGCATTTCTTTGTCACTACGGATGGCCCACACATTGTTCGTCATGAATTTACTTAGTGATAGTTAAAAGAAAGTGTTCTTTTAAGTGTTGGCTTCCCGTGAAACACTCGATTACGCAGTTACTCGTGCGCCATTACACTTTCTCAGTTCCCTTCACAACTGGTCTGACCTAATTTTACTTATCGGATCTGCACTATAAGAACAAGAAGAAAAAGCTGGAATAAACACGTTTCCGGGGCAGATAATAGTAGGCTGTTCAGAATAGCAAGAGATTTAAGACCCTTAGGAAAGAGAGATCCAGGAAGACCAAAGAAAAGATGGATCGAAAGCTGGGCATCGATATTTCCCGACTCATCAAGAAGGTACTGTGAGAAGAATAACAGGTTTCGCGTACATGAGCCATTCCACGTGAAATAAAAAAAAAAAGTTTACCTTCCCATTCTAATTATTGTCTATTTTTCATTTATTATATGGATCAAAAAAGTTAACACATGTATTTTTATTTTTTTCCAACTATTATTTTCGAAAATCTTACCTGATGAAATTTGCTAAATATGACGCGCATCACTATCTTAAAAATATCACATATTTGAATGCACTAATTATAGACACTTCAATTTCCATTCGAAACTTTAAAACATGTTTAATTTTTGAGATTTTGTAAAATATTTAATTTCCCAAATTTTCAATTTAAAAAATATAAAATTAAATAACAAATTTTCCTATATTTTTCAAATTTTTTTCTGAGCGAGTTCATTCAGAAATTTTCACTTTTTAAAAATAATTATAATTTTTAATGTAATTTATGTTTTGAGAAAGTAATTTACAGAAAAATAAAATACGCATATTAAAGTATTAAATGAAACAAACCAGAAATTTTTATGTTGAGTCAATTCGGAGTATCAATCAATCAATCATATTTTGCGGAGTACGCGTTAATTCCAAAATTTAATATAGGCATAACTGTACAAATAAGCCATTTTCAGGCAAATAAAAAAACACGTATCTCTTTTTTTGATGTCCAGATTCAAGAAAAAAATTATCGTACATTTAAAGAAAAGTCGTGTCAACTCTTGTGCGATTTGACGAGGAATGGCTTACTAGAAGAAGAAGAAGAAGAAGAAGAAGAAGAAGAAGAAGAAGAGAAGAAGGATCTCCACTACGTACTGCGATGGATGCAGATTTCGATCCGACCGTCTATAAGATCATTCCTGTTGGCACTGTGTACGTTCGTTCCCGCCCGTGGCGTTTCCTATACTACTTCGCCGATCGTTCGTTTTATATCGCGTTTCTCCGTTGCCGACTCGTTCATTAATTGATTTGTCGTTCGAACTCGGCTACGGTGCCCGCACAATTCAGTTGCGAGGCGTTCTGACGTAATTTTAGCACCTCCTGTAAGTTAGGAACGGTTGAAGTTATTGCTTTGCAGTTTTCACGAAAGTGCATGAGAGAATGAGGCTAATTAGTGCATGTATTCGTTTCGATTTTATCACTTGTATTTTAAATGATAGAGGTAAATTTGTGTTTTTAAAATGAAACTACACAGATTTTTTAGTCTATAATGATGAGCGTAAAAAGGATGAATCCAATAATATTCATATTTGTATAAGTTAGATAAGTATTTTTTGAGCAATTTTAATTTTTGCGACCCGCATTTAACGTATATAAGGTTTTTCGACCAGCATTTATCGTATATATTTAAATGTAACCGACCACCACCCAAGGTCACGCAGAGTCTCTCTCCTATCACGTGCTCGGGGCATTACCATTTTTTTTTATTTATTTTATTTTTACAGATCATACATAGTTCAGTACATATAAGACTTTACATATGCATTGAAGGCTTACATTCTAAATTACCTTAAAATTAAACTAAAAGCTAATTCGGGTGAGGAAATATTTTCCAGACACCTCTAAATACAATCTATTTCGGCAAATTTAGTTAGGAATGCCTGGTAGGGATATCTATTTTTTAATCGGGTTCTATGAGGAGTTTTCCGGAGTCTGAAGCTGTCTAGGTGTGGAATTTGAGGTATGGAGTGATAGAACTGGGTTGAGAGATATGTCATATGGTGTGTTATGGATTCAATATGAAATTCTTTGTGGAGCTGTGAGTTTGAGACAAACCAAGGAGCATTTGTGATAGTTCTAAAAAACTGGTTTTGGACTATTTGGAGCTTGTTTAGGTTTGTTCTTGCAGCGGAGATCCAAACTGGACAGGCGTAAAGGAGGAGTGGTCTAATGATACTTTTATAGATGGATATGGCGGTTGGGAGTGGGAGGTGAGAGGATCGATTAATGATGGGTTTTAATTGGTGTATCTTATTTTTTGCTTGCTGTATTTTACTATTGATGTGTTGATTCCAGTTCAGTTTAGTATCCATGTTTAGCCCGAGATATTTGACGGTGCTATGAGGAGGGAGCCAGTTAATGGGTTCATTATTTATTGTGAGCGGTGCTGGAGGAGTATAGGGTCTTAGAGTGAATATTTTAATAGCTGTTTTGGTTGGATTCAGTTTTATTTTTAAATATGCTGCCCAACTGTCTATTAGATTGAGATACAACTGAAGAGAATTTCTGATATTTACTAATGACTTACCGGCTAGGAAAATTGCAGTATCATCCGCGAATTGGGCTGTTTGTATGTTGTCTAATTTCGGGAGGTCGGATACATATAAATTGAAAAGTGTAGGGGATAGTGGCGATCCCTGTGGTAAGCCAGCACTTATTTGTCTTGGATTTGAATGGTGACTGTTGACGGTGACTGAAAACGTTCTATTTTCAAGGTAGGAGGATATTATTTGTATGAGATAATATGGGGTACCTATCTTTTTTAGTTTGTATATCATTGCTTTGTGCCATACTCTATCATAGGCCTGGGTGATGTCAATGAAAATCCCGACTGTGTGCTTCTTATTTTGAAAGCCTGCGTGGATATATTCTGATAGCCGTAGAAGTTGATGACTGGTAGAGATTTTCTCGGTGAATCCAAATTGCTGTTTGGGAATTGCATTAGTCTGAATTAAGAATGCTTTTAAGCGCGTGAAGATAGCTTTTTCCAATATTTTTGCAAGGGTAGAGAGCAAACTAATAGGACGGTAACTTTCAACTAATGAGGGGTTCTTATTTGGTTTAAGAATCGGTAAGATGACCGCGTGCTTCCATGTTAGAGGAAAATATCCGATTCTGAGACACGAATTATAAATATTTGTGATGAAGGCCAATGCAGAGGGAGGAAAGTGTTTAACTATTATATTACTTATTCTATCGTAACCAGGAGCTTTTTTAATTGGCAGTTTGGATATGATATTTTTTATTTCTTTGGGTGATATTAATTTAATTCTTAGGTTTGGTCCATACGTGGGAGTAATAAATGCGTTATTAATTAATTGATGAGATGGATGGTATTGCGTAGTGTTGGTGGTAAAAGTGGACGAAAAATATTTAGCGAAATTTTCTGCCTTTTGGAAGGGGGTGTATGCAGTTGTTGTTGCTAGTTTGATTGGAGGAATTATAATTTTTTTCCTGAGTATCTTTTTTGTAAATTGCCAAATTGTGTTGTTTTGAGTACTGAGAGATTGGATAAGTTCATGATATTGCTTATTTTTATGATTAATTAATGCTTTTTTCAAGATATTCCTGATAATGTTTAGTTCGTGTTTGACACTATTACTTTTGGAGCGGATCCATAATCTTCTGGTTTGGTTTTTAATGTTCATGATTTTCATTATTTCCGGGGGCAGGTTGGTGTAATTTGTTTGCTTCTTATCACTTGTTTTGAATTCCGAATTTTGGGTTGCTGTTTGAATGATAGAATTTAAAAATGATACTGATTGATCTATCTCGAAGGCGGATTGTTGTATTTTTATTTTGGGTATTACTGAATTTAATTCTGATTTAAACTTAATCCAATCGATCTTACAAATTTTTGTATTGGGGAAAGGGGCATGAGGGGGAGGAATTTGGTGGGAGGTTACGAGTATGGGAATGTGGTCTGAATCTAACTCAAATATTGTAGAAGCGTTAAATTTCTGGGACGAATTGGTTATTCCAATGTCTAATATGTCGGGATTCCTCGAGTTATCATGTGGGTAATACGTAGGTTCCGGTGTTGTTATTATTTTCAGTGTGGAGTTATTTATATGTGCCAGCTTTGTTCCGTCCCGGTTATTGTTTTTACAACCCCATGACATATGTTTTGCATTCATGTCTCCGAGCATTAAAACATTATTGCCTGTTTGAAAGAGATTTTTGATGCTATCAATATTTAATTTATGATTTGGAGGTTTATAAATGGTTATAATTGTCCAAGATTTTTGTAATATTTCAGCATTAAGTGCAATTATTTCTATTTCATTGTAGTTAGGTGTTGGTGTGAGGTGATGTTTTATGTTAGATTTGATTGCAATTAAGACTCCTCCTCCTTTACTATGTGATCTATCTTTTCTATATGTAGTAAAGTCTGGGCAGTAGAACTTATTACTGGGTTTTAAATGCGTTTCCGTAACACAAGCCACGTCAACATTATAGGTATGGAGAAATTGCGTAAATTCTATTTTTTTATTAGAAATACTATTAGCATTCCAATTCATGAAGGTTATTCCATTTAATCTATTTTCTGCCATTTCTATTATTATTAGTTAGGAGTGAAGATATGGAATTTCGGATGGAGTTGATTATGGTAGGAATTAAGGAATTTATGAAATTGATTATACTGGATGTGACTGCTTCGATGATGTTATTTAGAAAGGAACTATTTTGTTGGTTTCCATTTTGGGTGCTATTGGGGTGTCTATGATTGGATCCAGCGGAAGTAGGGTTTGCGCGGGCGGAAGAGTTGGAGTGTGTGAAGTTACGTAGTTGTTGTGATACTGGTAAGGAGGGGAACTCGGTAGTGGAGTGGATGTTGCCTGCAGTGTGCGAGGATGATTGGTTATTTGATGATGAATTTGACATGGGGTCAGTACTACGGGCGTTATGGGAGTTGAGGTATGTGCAGGAGGTTCTGTCATCGGCCTTGTGCGGACAACTGCAGTTTCTACAAATGGGGTTTTGATTTTTATTTGGACAAAGAACTCAATAGTGACTTTGGGAACAGAAAGCACAACTTATTTGATGGTTACAATTGTTCTTTGTGTGACCAAAATCCAAACATCTTTGACATTGCACTGGTCCCTGCGTTTTCTTCCTTCGCTCTGTTGTCACTCTTAAATTACAAATATGCTTTATGGCTAGAATATTTTCTATGGGGTCTTTACCATTGAATACTGCTGCTACAACGGGCATTGGGGCGTTGTTCTTGGTGAGTCTGGTTATTTTAATTAGTGAAGGGAATTTTTGCTTAATTTCCTGGAAAATTTCAATTTCTGATAACGATAGACATTTCTAAACATTTTCAACGATTCGACATTTTTAAACACAACTGAAATGTTCTTATTTAACGGGTCTTTGTATGTGTGAAAGCTTCTCTGATTTTGGAGAAGGTATTTCACTATTTTACGGAAGTCCGTGGCTGTTTGGGCGTTTATTTTAACTTTTTGATTTTTTAAATCTGCTACGAAATTAATAGAGACCTTGCTTTTTAATTCCTTTACGAACATGTTTAAGTTGGAAATATCGGCGACAAATATGGGCGGAATTCTATTAGGGGGGTCCGTTGACTCTCGGTTGTCAATGTTTAAGTACTTGAATCTGTTGTCTGGTACATTGGTATTTTCCTTTTCTAGAGGTCCAAATCTATTACCCACTGGCACTCCATATTCTATATGTTCTGATGATGAGTCACTTGCATTACTAGCAGCCCCTAAGAGCTTTTTATGTTCTGGCTGCGTATCACTATCACTCACTGACCTTTTGCGGTTGCCTGCTGCTTCCAGGTTTGAGGGCTGGCCTGCCAGCTGGTCGGGCAGGGAGTCCATGGTCACGGCACCGACCTCAGACTGTTGTAGGTGTGAAGTCTGCTGTTGCACTTCCATTACTTCAGGGGTGTAACCGTTGAGGGAGATGAAAGATACACCATCGGGGCTCGTTGCAATGGATTCCGTGTCTTGTAGGGTTTGCAGGGCTGCGCACAATACTTCGCGCGTGTTTGGATCGATGGCGGAGGCCATTGATTCACTGAGCGACGCTTCACTTTACAACACAGAGATCCAGATTTTATGTGACGGAGCACTTCACTGTTTCTAATTCCTCAACTACTCAGTACGTTCTATTAAAAATGTAGTTTAGCGAGAAGGAAAATAGCGGCAGTATGCCGCGATGCAGCGAGTGGCCGAAGCCACTTGCTGAGCACTGTGTTATTCTACCACTTAGCCGGATTCCGACGCTGTATGCGATAACACTGGTTTGAGTCACTGTTGCGCTAGAACTGACTGGCTGTAGCAGAGCTGCGGAGCACGTCCCAACTCGACTGCGGTCCGATAAGGAATGGGGGCATTACCATATTCGTTGAACATGAGTCGCAAAAAAAATAAAAATGACTCAAGAAAATGCTTATCTAACATAGGACAATATGTATATCATTAAATTCGTCTTTTCACGCTCGTCATGATTGAATAAAATATGTATAGTTTCATTTGAAAAAAAGTTACCTCAACATCTCCAAAAATACAAATGACAAAATAGACATGAACAGATGTATTAATTAGCCCTATTTCCTCATGCACTTCCGTGAAAACTGCATTGCAATAACTTTAACCGTTCAAAACTGCAGGAAGTGCTGAAGTTACGTAACTCTCTCTGTACATTCTACTAATTTTGTTTGTGTATATTGTGTTTTATCAGTATGTATGAAAAGGTGGTGAGTCAAGTATATTTCAGACATAGTTCCTTGCCTTTGCCTCGTATGTGCGAACTTCAATATCATACTACGCAAAGCTTCTATTTTTATTTGTCTTGTTTGTTTAAAATTATTTTCAACGTGGTTCAGTGCATCTAATGAGATTCCATGCATTTTTCTACCATAATGCTATTTCATACAATGAACATTCCGCTCGTTATTTGAATTCACGTTTTAATCTTCTCTTCACAATTATTTCGCAGATGGCTTTTGTTTTGTCCCAGACATCCTCGTGACCTCGTTCCACCAGTGGTATGAAGGCACGACTTCACAAAAGCAATCATTAAAAAACTTTCTCCACGTATAAATCACTCCCCATTTATATTTTCAGTTGTTTTGTGCTCTCTTTGATTCTTCAGAAAGACCTTCCCCCTCACCTCCGCTTTACATTCTTTGCGAAATATTGTGTACGGTCGTGAGTGGGAGCGAATCGAATAAAAGTTTTCCCCGCGCTACGAATACGAATAGCTGTCTCTGGTGCAACGGCGATAAATTTCCAAGAGGAGAAGAAAATGGCGGCCAGGGAATGCGTCGTGTAATAAATTCACGTTTCACCGCTCCTGAGACAGATTCTGACTGGCTGCGTGTTTGATGGTTGAGGGCTGACACAGAGCATGCAAGGGCGCGGTGCGCGCCGCTTTAGGGAGTTGTTTTACGAGTAGAACAGCTAGTGCGCCATTCATACAAGGGAATTCAAATGTACTTTTCTGCGTTTTAAATACTAAAATTATGGTGGAGGATGAGGACTTAGTTTGTTATCGTAGGTTTCTTCTTATTTCGCATAAATTACAAACGACATTTTATGTCAGCTCTCCTCTTCGAATATTGAAAGATGGTAATCGAATTCATTGTTTTGATATATTTGAAATAAATTGTCATAATTTAATTAGTGTTTTTAATTGACAATTACATAGAATTTTCTGAGTTTTGGAATACATTTTCCCGTAAACGTCTTTCCGAAACTTGGCCAAAGATTTTTTTTGTTCATTGTTTGATTATTTGTTCATGTTCAATAAATGTTTGTTTTTGTTTATTTGTTATTTGTTCGTGTAATATTAACAATTTTATAAATTATTTAATTTTCTCTTTATTTATTTTCTTTTATTTATTTTCTTTCTATTTATTTAATATTCTGATAACCCGTCGAGGTAAGACGGTCCACGGATGACGGGAGTTGCGGAGATGGCTCTCCTATGTTCCTTTCCCCATCTTTCATCTTGCTTTTATTTCATATGTCACCTACATTCTTTTTTCTTCCCCTTTTTCTTCCTCACTGGCCTCTGTATGGCGAACGCCCACCCATGTGTTGCCGTGCATGGCGACCCGTGACGACGGGAACGAGTGACCTGGGAGTTGAGGGGCCTCTGCAGGCTTTCTGGACTGCTACCTTGACGGCGGATGTTTGTAAGTAGACCTGATCTAGCCACGTTCACTACGAACACCGTAGAGCCCTAGTGACTGCGGGGAGGTCACTGCACCTCGTTGGTCCTAACAGGAGGAAACTAACCCACTCCCGATTGGATCGGGAACTGAACCTTGTACTCAACTCCACGGTGAGCGGGGGGATCCACGGGAGTGCAACGCTCTGTCATCTCCCACTATAGGTCCATGTAAGACCGGGAGAGATGGCTCAGGGCATGAACTGATGTCACTCCAGTCCCTCTGACTGGGAGATCCTAGGGTACACTCCCTACGGTGGCAGGATTTTCGACACCAGCTTGTAAGCTAGGTCGAATTCATTCGCGGTTTGGAGAAAAATTGTAGCGACTGGCTGCTCTGATCGGTAGTTTTCAGTGGTTTCTCCGATCAGCACCAGGCGAATGCCGGAGCAGTGCCCTAACAAACGGGCCACGAACCGCTCGCGATCTTTCCTTCCACTTCCTTGTCCTATCTACACCCCTTACACACACACTTACACTAACATCCATTACACTGACACACATGAAGACCGGTCGGGAGCTTAGAGCTTGTCCTGGCTGGGGCGGTGCCCCGCTGATGGGAGATACCTGATTCGAGAAAAGCCCGCTAGTCGACGGTAGGCCGCTGCCGGATCTCGCCATCCAGAGGGGGAAGGCCACCGCCAGACAGATATTACGTTCGTGCTTGATCGAACGGTGGTGCTGCAGTACTTATCCATGACTCTCTGATCTCTGAGGGACATAACGTTCGAACTGACCTGCAAACCGTATGAGTTAGTTTACCTTTCTTTTTGCAGACGGTGTGCAATATATACGTTCTTCTTGACCAAGCCGTGTCACTTGAAGGTGTGTTTTCTCAGCTGCCCGCCACTTTCCTTATTGTAGGGGACGTTAATGCCCACATTTCCACCTGGGTGCCACCACGACCTGCCCGAGAGGTAGTCTACTTGAAAATAGAATTGAGAACTAGAACCTAATTCTTCTGAATACTGGCAAAAACAAATTTTTACGTGCCTTCAAAGACTTTCTCGCCCCCATATTCTGGCTCCCTGCAGTCTATATTTTTCTACCGCCTTTGAGTGCACGCCCCTTTGGCGACCTGCATGTCAGTGACCACTTACCCATTCTAGTCCATTTTGATATTTCCTTTCTAAACGCTGCCTGTCCTCCTCTGTTAAATATCTGCAATATTATTAGCAAAGATTAAGTGGAGTCGAGAAAATGAAATCTTTTATCGGTATTATTTTACATTTATTATTGTCAATAATGCGCATCGTACCAGTCGACTGACTCATCAAAGTCAGATGCATATCTATATATATAAAAGAAAGTCGTGTTAGTTACACTATTTATAACTCAAGAACGGCTGTACCGATTTAGCTGAAAATTGGTGAACAGGAAGCTTAGAGTCAGGAGACGGACATAGGATACTGTTTATCCCGTTCGACAGCGTTCCTGTGTGAGAACGCACGTTTTCGCACGTTTTCGCACGTTTTCGCGGGATTTTGCATGTTTTCGCGTGAAGGTACTTAACTGAAGAGTGCAACCTATGCACCAAAATACAGGAACAATAATGAATGATTAATCTACTTAATTTGTTTATTTGTATTTTCTAATAAACAATTTAACTTAATAAATTCCAAAATCTGCTTATTTATTGCCTTTAACAGCCGGTCGCTATGATTACAGCTTTGTATTTTTCTCTTAAACAAAAATCAATTCCCCAAAAAAAACGCTCTGCTACGTAATAGATTTTTTAATTATCTATTTAATATCAGAGCGTTTTTTAATTCTTCTTTGTTTGAGAGAAAAACACAAATCTGCAATTGCTTTATTATCACGAGTGCAACAAGGATAGTACAGTTTCTCACAGTGAGTGAGACGCGAGAAAAAGATGGGACCGGCTGTTAAGGCGGAACAGAGTTCGCCGAGTCAGCTAGTTATTAATAAACTCATATCGCCTCCTGTAGTATTACAGTAGAATACATGCCTTTTCCGACTCTCATGTGCAACCAAATTTAATAAATAAGGTCTCTAAAGAAAGAGAATTTCACGGAGAAGTAATGAATTACACTTTGACTTTAAAAATATGAGGTATTTGTTTAAAAAACGCATCTAAATATTCATGTCAATTGCAACCCGCAACACTCACCCGAAGTTTTGAATCTATATCGTTAAATAACTCCTAAACAAAGCATTTTAAAGTCTGAAAAACTTGTAATTTTTGTGATTTTTATGATTTAAGTAAAAAAGGACAAATAGCCTTGAAAATCTCAGTTACATCTTCGTTTATTCTTTTACATTTGACATTAAAAAAGGGTCACTTTTTGATTTCTCACTTTCTCTTTCCCTGCATGCTATTGAGTGCTCAAACGTAGGAATGAAATACGTTTTTCTCGTGTTTCAATTTAATCTGATTTATGTGTTAAATATGTATACCATTTGGAACCGGGAGAACATTCCGCACTGAGTAAAACATTTTTTTAAAGCGAAAATATGTTTATACTGGATCACAACTTGCAACCACCAGCCCCTGATCTGTGTTCAAGCATTTTCAGCTGGTTATAACGGAACATAATCCATGGTTTGTGGGTCCTTCATACCGAAAATTCAAATGACGGCAAAACGGCCGTCTGTCTGTCTCGGTCTGTCTGTCCTGTGAACAACGCTATCGGCTAAGCTGTCCAGCCGATATTCTCCAAAATTAATATTCTCCAATAGATCAGGCTGATGTCATAGCTCTTGAATTTGAAACCGATATTCTAATTTTAGAGAGTCATTAACATGAAGCCCCTGGAACATTTCAAAATGTTTTAAAAAATGATTCCATCGTTTTGGATTAAATTTTGTTGTTGGACAGTGTAAATGACGTTTACGAGAATGGTGTAGGTCTCATATTCGTTAAAAATTCTGATGTTTTGGAAATTGCAAGAATTCAAAATTTTTTCGGCGTCTTCCCAAAACTACAATTATTAAGTTAGATATTTGTACCTTAATGAAATCTGTTCCTTCAAGATAGATTTTGAAAGTAAGGTCACTACAATTTTTCGAACATTTGTACTTTTCGCGCAATTTTGCGTCTGTGATAAACGGGCCATGGACCGAGTGCCATCTTTCCTTCCCTTGCTTGTTCTATCCTCTCCCCTTACACACACTTACACTCACATGCACCTCACTACCACACATGCCGGGAGACTGGTCGGGAGCTTAGAGCTCGTCACAGCTGGGGCGGTGCCCCGCTGGTGGGAGAGTTCTGGTTAGGGGAAACCCGACGGTAGGTCGGCGCCGGATCTCGCCATCCAGCAGGGAATGATCACCGCCACCTTCCGAGGAAAAACATGCACTACACTTATAGCACTAATGACGTCCGTAGTTGTCGCGCCCGGATCACTAAGAACCAACCAAACATCTTGCATGCAGAATTGTGCCTACTACTGCGTTACAAGCGTTAGCTGCTATTACCTTTCCTTACTCTGTCGGTGTGTCCCTGCGCCCCGTGTAAGCTCATCGGCGCCGAGAATCCCCTCGGGGGCGCGTCGCTCGTCAACCAGGCGACGGAGACCCCCTCCCTCCCCCTTCCCCTTGTACTCTTCCTTTTCGCTTCTGTTCTTCACCGCAGCCCAGACCCTCCCACCCGTCCGTCCCTTCCACACTTGTACCCTCCCCCCCTCCCTGTTGAACCCCGGGGGACAAAGACATGATGGATCGTCGCCGCACAATTGAATCTCCGCCCTCGACGCGCCGGGCGGGGCGCGCGAGGGAGCAACGGGGAGGTGGGGGTGAGGGCGGGGGTGCAGCTCAAGAAGATCGTGGGAAGTAGGCCGGATGCTGTGCTCGTGCACAGGTGTAGAGTAACCGAGCAATTGATGGTTGGTTTTTAGTGATTCAGGGCACGCCAACTGCTCAGGTCATTAGTTTCGTAAGTGTAGGGTATGTTTTTCCCTCGAGGGCTGACGGTGTTCTTCCCCCGCTCGATGGCGAGATCTGGCGCTCACCTACCGTCTGCTTGCAGGATTTTCTTCAATCAGGTTTCCCTACCAGCCCGACCGGGACAAGCTCTAAGCTTCCGACCGGTCTCCCGGCAGTGTGATACTGAAGTACATGTTAGTGTGTGTAAGGGACAAGCAAAAAGAAGGACAGATCGCGTGCAGTCCGTGGCCCGTTTGTAAGGGCACTGCTCTGTCATTTTCCTGGTGTTGATCGGGGAAACCGCGGAAAGCTACCTATCAGAGCATCCGGCCTGTAGAATTCTTCTCCTTACGGCGATTGAATTCGACCTAGCTGACAAGCTAGTGTCGAAAATCTTGCCACCGTGGGGAGTGTAACCCTAGGACCTCACGGTCAGAGGCTCTGGAGTGACATCAGCTGATGTACTGAGCCACGTCTTCCTATGTGAATAAGATGACAAATTTAATAAGAATAAGTTGTGGTTTATATTCATTTGAAAATCTGTATGGGCACACTTATGGACGTAAATGTGAGAAGCCTAACATATGAACGTTCATTCATTCTCTAGCGTTTCTCATAATTTGTTTTCTCCGCATTAATGTCAAGTTCTTCCAATTTAAGTTTCAAGGCAATACTATTCATAGGCTTTTGCAAATTTATTTTAGAAAATACGGCAATGATAATGATAATGAAATCTGCCGCGCGATTCACTTGGTAATTCACTTACCAAGTGATTCATTTAAAGATGGCAAAAACCAGTGTTGCCACCCTCGTGAAAGTAAATGACCACGTATGGAGTGAAAATTGGTTTTAGGTACTGGAGTTTAATCAACACCACTTACATAGATTTATTTATGTGGTGTTGGTTTAAATCCCAAAATACTCGCTAATAACGCAGCGCGAAAACAGGTTTTTGAAAATTTCATTGAAGCTAATGGCCGGGCTCGAAAACAAATTACATTAGCATTTATTCCTACCGTGTAAGGTTTTCAAGCGAAATCATTTTATAAGATTTGTATAGTTACGCGAATTTCATCACAAACGTTTTCATAATACTTTTTTATTTTAAAGAAAAAACAATATTTGAGATACACAACTTGCTGAAATTAATGCATATGATTGTTAATACATGTTTACTAGAGTGTGTTTGCTTTATTTTCTCTTGCTTACTCTTCACTGTTGCAATGTTTCTTACATGTTACACCTGTTGCTTCTTACTTGAGAAAGTGCTCGTGTTCCTTTTTCTTTGATGTTTGTCTTCAGGTTTTTCACTGTTTAACATCCAACAAAGTCTGCCAGCATAATGATGCTCCAGCGTCATTGCTATCTCCATCCAAACTCTAGAACACAAAATATGATAGAAATTATTATGTCTAAAATGTATATACAACAGTCGGAATAATATAAACAAAAGGTCTTATTTTTGTTGTACTCTCTGAATTGTCGAAAATTGCAAATGTAGAAATAATGCGAGAAAGTACGTGCTGTTGTAGAACCTCCATTCTTTTATACATCTCCAAAACAGCATTTCTACATTCAAAAATATATTAAAACACACAAGTGCGATTTTGATACTGAATCTTATAAACTGAATTCATATTAGGAAACGATATTGGAGTTAAAGCATTCTTGAGATAAATGGTGTTTTTTTTTGTTTCAACGCAGAGTATAGCAATAGACGTCGAGAATAGCAGGATCAATAAGGAATACTGAAGTGTGAAGGGAAACAACCAGGAGTTGCACAAGAGACACCAGAAGTTGGTGGAGATGGTGGCAGCGAGATTGAATTTTTGTTAGTGATTTCGGGCTTAGGTCACTAGTACCGTAAGTGTAGTGCATGTTTTTTCATCAGGAAGTGGCATTCCCCACTGGATGGCGAGATCTGCCACCGACCTACCATCGACTAGTGGGGTTTCCCCTAGCCAGGTATCTCCCACCAGTAGGGCACCCATCGGCCCCAGCCAGGACAAGCTCTAAGCCCCCGACCGGTCTCCCGGTATGTGTGGAAGTGTAGTGCATGCCAATGTAAGTTTGTGTAAGAGGTGAGGTTAGGAAAGGGAAGAGGAAGGAAAGATCGCGCGCAGTTCGCGACCCGTTCGTCAGGGTACTACTCTGACATTCGCCTAGTGTTGATCGGAGAAACCACGTAAAACTATTGATCAGTGCAGCCGTCCGCTAGAGTTGTTCTCCAGACAGCGACTGAATTCAACCTCGCTGACAAACTAGTGTCAAAAATCTTTCCACCGTGGGGAGTGTAACCCTAGATTTCTCGGTCAGAGGCACTGCAGTGGCCTCAGTCGCTGCCCTGAGCCACCGCTCCCGGTGCGGCAGTGAGACCGTCGAGGATTCAGAAGGGGCGGCTGCCGAACTGTCGCTCGTCTTTTGTCACGGCCTGATTACAGCGCTGCTGGTGGGCGGGGCGACCTTGCAGGGGGCGCGCGGAGTGGGGCGTGGCGCCGAGGGACCGGCAGCGCCTGCGGGCAGCGCGGGCGGCGATTTCTTCGTCGCCGGCGCCGGCTTGTTAGCGGGTTAATGGTCCTCGCAGGGGTTTTTGCAGCCCCTCCACAAAAGCGCGTCGATTGCTGTGGCCGAGACAAGCGATGCCATCGTTCACGGGCTGATGGAACGTAGCTGCTGTATTACGTGGCAAATGCGCCCTGCTCCGGGTCGCCGAAAATAATAATGGCTGTTTTTATCTCTCGTATTCACTTGTTGTAAAGCAATTTTAGTAGTTCGTCTTTTATGGAGCTGACAAGCATCCTTGATTTGATGATATTTTTTAGTAGGTGATTAATTACTATCCGTTATCTGAGGGTCTGCGGTTTTGAATCTGTCTATAACGGACATATTTCTATGTCGTGATTATTGTTTATACCGAAGGATAGTCGTAGTGATTAAACGGGTAATAAAAAAACTGAATGATGAAACTTAACAAACAATTCTTTGTTCAAGAGCCCAAATGGCAATCTCTGGCGAAATGGGACTAGAAATCGTTTTTAGAGATGCTCTGACTTTTATTAATGTTAGTTACGCTTTAGCATGATAAAAATTTCTTATTCTTAAATTTTCTTATTTATTATAAAAATTAGTGTTGCTAATACAGTTTTTTCTTGTCCGCATTTTCAAGGAAATTACGCAAAAAGTACTCAATATTTTGGAAAGTTGCAGGAGACTTTATTCAAAATGTATGTTTAAGGAAGAGACTTAATTAAGGGAAATATTTCTATCTTTCATATTTTAGTTGTAGAAAGACTCCGAAAATATTTTGAACTTTTGCAATTTTCGAAAAATCAGAGCATTCAACGAACAAGTGACCTGCACTATTCTCTGACTCTCTTTTTACACCATCCAACAAAAAATTTAATCAAAAACGAGGGAGCCATTTTTTGAAAATTTGGAAAATGTTCCAGAGGCTTCATGTAAAGTTCCCTCCCAAAATTAAAATATCTGTTTGAAATTCAAGGGACCGTGACATCAGCCAGATCGGTTCGGGAGTATCAATTTTGACGAAAATGGTTGAACGGTTTAGCCGCTAACGTTGTTCACAGACGGAGAAACGGACGGACTTTTTGCCGTCATGCCATTTTTTCGTCGAAATCAAGGACGCACAAAACACGGATTCTGTCTACACCACGTGTTAGAGGATTTTTTCTATATTTAGCTACTAGATTTTTCCACTTTTTCATTATCAGGGCCCGGCAATATAAGTTTTCTGTCGAAAATTGGCTATTTTTCGCGCACCATTACATAACTTTTTCCCTATTGCGAAAGCGGTAGAAAGTAAAAACTACAAGAAAACTCGCAATAAGAGACCGAGGCAATTAGTGAAAAGTACATTATACAACCCGAAAGCGAACAAATTGACACCCACAGGATGAGTGGTTGAAATATTGAATTCAAGTATCATAGATTTAAGTAGTATATGACTTAGTGTAGGGATCACAGAATTTTGAAAATGTGCACAAAATTCCCTTTTCCCCATAGCACGTCATACGCAGTTTCTAACTGTTTCTTTTTGACGTAAAATAAATAAATAAATAAATAGATTAAAAAATACCTAATGAAACTTTTAAAAGTTTTGAAAAACTGTTAAAGAATGTGATTCTCAAGATAAAGCGAAATTATATTGCAAAATAATTATTGCTTTGAAAAGACAAACTTGGGCATTGTAACTTTAAAATCGATAATTTCGATTATTTCGCGTTTTCCTTTTTATCATACAGAATGTCACACAACTCGATAGAAAAAGATCAAGAACAAATTCATTCTTCACGCAGAGTGAACAGAGAAATTCCATTATAATTTTGTATCAGACCACATTTGAAGTACCATCAATACCGTTTGGCACCACAACGAGCGACTAAACCAAGTTAGAAGGCAACAACCAGAGGCTCGGGACAATGACCGTCCCTTCGCATGACACGCCTCTGCAGGGCGCGAGCTGTTCAGGCAATAGCAGTTCGCTTGGAGTGCCAATAAAGCACGGAGCTATGGGGGAGAAGCGAAGCTACACTTGCACCAGAGATCACGCCTCAAGATTGGATTGTCCGCCGCTGGATCTGCGACTGAGTGTCTTTAAAGGGCGTCTTCTGAAACTATAAGGGCTTTGGCTATGGACTTGGTACATCTTGTGGAAATCTGACATTTCAAAAATATTTTCTGTTAATTGTTTTATTTATTTATTTATTTTAAACAATAAATCACTGGAGAAAATTTAGTTCCTATCTAATTACCGAAAATTTTGCAATAATATGGACATAGAAATGCTTAATTACGGAGTTTTCAGATTCAATATTTTGAGCGCGCTGTCCGAGTATCACCGGGCACGTTCAGTCCCCTCCCGCTGCGTTCATTCAAGATCTTCTCGTCACCGCTTGGAATGTCATACACCGGCAAATTGCGAGGTGCAGTGCACATATAATAGTACATTGTGAAATGATGATGTAATGATGGGGATTAATACACGAGTGTGATATTACGATACGAGTGAGTATCGTAAACTTCACACAAGTGTATTAATACCCATTACATCGAGTTTCATACAGTACTTTTTCTACGACTTCTGGTAAATTTTATAAGTTAAACTTTTACATGCGATCGCGGCCACCTAGCAGGCAGCTATCCTTCCTGCCACAAATGGCTTTGGTTTAGCAGTCCGCCAGCGACGGAGTACAAAAGTTGCTGCAATAATTCTGAAGTCACCATTTTCGCCTTTTCTCTAATTCCTTGAGGTGCCAACTCAACCTTTAATTCACAAGACATTTTAAATTAAAGAATTGGCCGGTTTTTAAGCGCAATCAATCCGGCACCAACATATATCACAAAATGTTTTGCGTTATGATCTTAACGTCAGTAAAATGTTCCCTCTACCACTACCACTGCTCTAGTCAAATAGGATCAAAGTGAAAATACGATTCAATTTCGTTTAAATAATATTCCACGTAAAAATACTAATAATAAAAGAAATTTAAACTGACAAACGTAGTAAACAATATTAAATTCGATTTTAATGTTCACAATGGAACGAAACATTTACTAGAACGATTCGCAATGATTAATGGAGTGCCAATACTTGGTTTGTAAACTTTTCTGTGATTATCCAAGAACTTGTATCATAATAAAATATGTATCGTAATGAGTATCATTATGCAACGGGTTGCAGCCCTCAATTGACAGAATTATACAATGGGAGTAGAAAAATGACATTTATATTATGAGTTCAGTTATGTGAGTGGGTGGGATGTACTATATCACAAGCACCCAATTTTCACAATTCGACTGTTCTTTTATTTCTGTGTTAATTTTTCTTTCTGAATAAATATATTAACTTATTTTGTAATTAATTTCTTTGGTTCAGTCATTCAGAATATCCAAGTAGTTTATTAAAAAATATGGTTAAAATTGCCTTAAGAGCTTATTTTCGAATTTTGGACGTTTCCTTCCCGCACACTCTGTATATCGGAAAGCGAATTTAAGCATGCGTCACTGTCAACTGCAGTGAGTTTATATTAATGTGCGCGCCAGCAGGTCATATAAAGTAGAACTTCAGAAACAGAACCCAGGGAAGTATTATTAATGGGTTCTTGCGAATTTTAGATAGTTTCAAATATTGTGTCCAGAATTTATCTCCAGTGAGACAATATGTTATGGAAATAGAACTTGCAGATTGAGATGTTTGTTTCAAAGTTTTAAACGTTTCTGAGTTTGATTTGTATTAATATTGGATGTTCAAATTTGTTTTAGATGTTCTCAGAACTTGCACCAATACGTAGTTTATGCTTCATCTGTTCAATCACTCAATCGTTTGTAATGAAACAAAGATATTAAATATCATTATGTACCTTTTTTAAATTAAACTAAATGATAATATGCCATGGCTTCCGTGTTATTTTGTTATGAGCGTACTCCATGTTACATTTTATGAATTAGTTCATGCTTTATGAATCAATGTTATATTTATTACTGTAGAGTGAATTAAAAGTGTTCATTGATTTTCCATAAATTTTTGTTGTTCTCAATTACTGTTATAATATTACATAATAATGAAATTTAATTTATCTATAATCGGTGCTTTTCAGCTTTGCTGAAAGCACTCTGTTGAGGTTGCAAATATAGATTGAGTATTCTGGGATAGCTTCTGCAGATGTTCGTGTCGAAACAAGATCGTTTTCTTTTAATTCAAGGGAAAGCTCTGAAAACCAACTATTTAACAACTATTAGTTTACCTCAGCGTAACAATTATTGAGTACGCTGAACAAATTGTCAGTGTTACCTCTCTGGCCGAAACGGAAATCGTTTGCTCCTATTTTTTCTCGTAATTCGTGCGGGTTAAGAGTATTACGCCGAGATCGGGCGCCAACACGTTGTTTCACGGAGACTGCAATGTTATGAGCTAGACACACTGCCAACGCACAAATCTAACTTTTAATCCACCCAAAATGCGTTTTACTGACGAGGCGATCTTTTGTCAAATCGTTCGGCTGCAGATTCTCAAACAATTGAATTTCGTGGCGTCTTGTTTGGAAAGGCGTCTGATTCTCAGATTTTTTGACAATGCGCTATTCTCACTCCGCGGCTTCTCCAGTAGCTGGCACGATCTCCAGGAATGTCTATGAAAGCAGTTCAAAATTTCAAAGCAGTTCAGTCCGTGCAAAGGGTTTCATACGAAAACTGAATTCCCTTTCTCTCTGGAAGTCAGCCCGCGGTTTTTAGGGAAAAATTAACTAAGTTGAAGGTGGGATGTTTGAAATGTATACCCTTTGCTGTTAATTAGCACCAATGAACTGTTATAAATGATTGAATTCCAAGCACGGTGCCAAATTTGAATTAATTTTTGCCGCCTGCGTGCCAACACATCATCAGGAAGTTGCATTTTACTGCAAAGGTAGTGAAGAGGTCACATATCCCATGCATTTCAACTGTTATTGTATTGATCGCGCACTTCGTCCACAAGGGCTCCGTAGGGTCCCTGCAATAAAATTCTTAAATGAAATGCAAACACTCGCGTGTGAGGAAATACCAATGGCGTGCCGCCACAATGCATCTTGCCTTATCAGTTTGATTTTTATCACAGAATAGGGATGCTTACTGATCTGTGCCATGTCTGAGAAAACATGGCTTACATGTTATCCTTGTTTTAAAAACTATCTGTATAGTGAAATCTAGTGAAGTTGGATTTAAAGTACAAACATTTTATTCTCACATAAAGAGCCCTTTCACGTATCCAGTTATTCAGATATTCAATTTCAAAATGTGCTCGTGTCACCAAAAGAAAAAAATACCTTATAGAAATTCGAATCGCGTTCGTGTCAGTTACAAAAAGGGATGTTAAGAAAAATTCAGTAATTTTACAATAAACTTTATTTATAAATAAGGAACGGATTTCCATGTAATGACATGTTTTTACAGGAACTAGATACCTGTATTCAATTATATTTGTTAGAGTTTACAAGACATTCTGAATGAATTAAGACCAATTTTATTTTACAGATTTTGATATAATTACATATTCTTACATATTTTACCTGCTACGACATATTTCGCTAGATTTTGATTCCCAAATTCGTTACTTGATTGAAAACTAACAAATATCTTTACCGCAAATTGTCTTATCGCGTTCGATTTGCAGGGAGGTACCCCTTAACTCCCACCACTGGGATCCATCACTCACTACACGCTTCTGCTATTCACTTGTACACCGGCTCCTCGTAAACACTGTATTATATATATATATATATATATATATATATATATATATATATATATATACACTATGAACTATTTTATATTTGGAATAAGATTCTTATATGTAGCGACGTGTACTGTAGAATTATATTAAATATATGTTTAAATTTCTTGTTTGAATAATGTAAAAGTGAAACACTAAGAAATGGTTTCGAAATATTCAAAAATAAAAAATTGTTATACCTTAAGAGTATGCAAAAATTTGCAAGAAATTCTAACATACAATATTAAGTAGTTAAATTCACGTGTATTGCATTTCGTAATACATGAATAACATAGATAAATGAAATATGCTACCAAGGGTGACAGTGTCATCGTTGATCATAAGTATATTTACAAATTACAACAAAAATACAATTTGAATTGATAGCATTTTCTTTATATGTGAACATCGAAATCGGGGATGGGGGAGTTGGTGAAAGTGAGAATAGGGTGCCCCCAAATTAACCTAAGCCAAGGCCGCCGGTGCTGTTGAAAGGAGCGTGGTGGCAAGTGGAGGCGAGTGAGAGATTGGCGGCAACTTTTCACTTAACGCGTGGCGGCTGCGTGTCGCGGCGCAGCGCCATTCCTGCGCCCTGAGTCCTCGCCCCTGTTAATGCAACAGCGCGCCCTGGGGTGTGCGTTTCACAATGCGCTTTGTGCGCGAGTGCTTTGAAACTTCCCTCGTGCGAGGGGGAAGAAACCATGTGGGTCCTCTTTGCCGACCGCATGCCACACTCCGATGGAATGTGTGTGTGTGTCTGTCTGTCTGTTTGTCTTCTGTCTGTCTGTGTTCTGTCTGTCTGTCTTCTGTGTGTCTTCTGTATGTCTTCTGTTTGTCTTCTGTCTGCCTCCTGTCTATCTCCTGTCTGTTTTCTGTCGGTCTTCTGTCTCTTTTCTGTCTGTGTTCGGGCGTTTGGTGATAGACACGTGTGTGCTCATATGTATAAGTAGGTAGATGGGTTGCTAATTTTCTAGAAAATCTAATGTACACTGAAATCATCTGGCATCCCCTTGCAATATTTTCTTTCTTTAATTCCCTAGTTTGAGTTATTGTTTTCCTGTTCATATTTCGTTTTAGATATTTGTTCTAATGATGTCTATATTCTTGTTAATTTCTTGCTTGTCATAATTCGTACTGAGAATCTCTAAGTACTAATTCGGCGCTGTCGTTGAAAGAAAACACTGCGGCGTAGACGAAATCTAGAATTTGAAAACCAACAGTAGCCCATCTGGTATTGTGTATGAAGGTGCTTAAATAAAAAAGATCCGCGTACTAAATGCACGTGTCTACGTATGGTCAACAATTCATTTTTTCCAAATCCTACTTATTCTTCCAAAATATCTGCATACTTACAGCCACTTCTCGTGGCGCAGCTTCTTCCGAAGGTTCCTTAGAAAAAACTTGATAATAAATAGATAAAGTACGTAGAATGCAATTTTGAGGCTATAGCTTCTTATCAGAGCTAACTGAATTTATTGAATAATATAAGTAATACAATTACAATTAAAGCAATTTAAATACAGTTATAATTGTATCATGTATGATTTAGCGTCGATTTATTATTTCATGCAATTTAATTTTTTCCCGTATAAATGTTTCTTACATAAATACTGCTGCAAACCGTTCGAGCTAAAATTTTCGTCCGAATGTCAGAGGCGGATGTGAGATGAGTGCAGCCCCGCAAGCGGAGCAATCGCGCGTTGTTATCAGAAAGCACTGGGGACGGCGTTTCTGAGAATGAATGTTACACATTTCTAGTTTTTTCTAGGTTTTATAATACTCCCTTACTACTAATAAACGCTTGTTGTGAAATCTCATGTAACGAAGTTTTCATGCGATATTTGCCCTTCATTGGTACGCAAAACATTATTAGTCGCTGGTGTTTGACAAGTGACGTTCTGAAGCAGTCAAAGACCATCAGACTCCAGTTCATGATCCACTAGGCACATGTGTATGACAGACATCACAATTGTTATGACATTTACCATTACATTTTCATTGGCAAAATGTGATCTCTTTAATCCCCTATTTGACCTAAAATTTTGTCATTTAATCCGAAAGACGTATTCATCCTTATATCTGAGGGGGGCAGATAATGAAATGCCCTTTCAAATTAAGTTGACAAAAGGAAATTACCCATTTTTATACGTAATATTTTTGTCGATTTCACTACTAAGACATATTTTAGCATTTTCCGTCATTTTGAATGCATTTTCACTGATTCCATAGATTTTGATATCATTTTAATGCTACTTGTTTGAAATAATATTTAGAGATGCAACAAATGTTCTCCAAAAAGTTTCTGAGTACCTATACCTCCTAACCTATTCGATTTTTTCGCTGACAAGTTGTAATGCCCATCATTGTGAGTATGTAATCTCACAATGTCACCAAAAGAATTGCCTGTGACTCCTGTCGGAGCCATTGGCAGTTCACCTGATTTCGGGATAACTAAAGACAAAGATTTTCTGGTAAAGAACTGTCTAAACCAAAAGTTTGAAAGCTGACTTCACTTGCACAAATAGAAGATGATTTGCTTAAATCAGTAACGTATCCAACAGCTTGAGTTGTTCATCCGAACAGGTTTTCATCATATTTTTACGTCATTTTTCTTAGCTTTTAGGGAAATTTTAAAACTTTTTAAAAAGCATTTTTAGAAATGGCAATGTTTTAGGTCATCAAAATTCGCCCCTTCTTATATCCACTAGGAACTTTTGCTTCTCGACCGAGCGTTCGAGTTAAAAGCAGCGTCCGAGTGCTATAGATGGCATGAGAAACGTGACTGTCGCGCACGCAGAGCAATCTCGCGTTGTTATCGGAAAGCAATGGTGCGTAAAAGCAACGGCAGCGAGCTCTATCGGGAAACATTTGTTCCGCTTATCGCTTCTGCGTTTTGCCCTCCGATTGTCCCTTTAAACAATTGGCACCATGAATATGAATGTTAAAATTTACATCGCAGCAGGAAGGTTCCGTGAGCGTTGTTCTGCTGATGTTCTGCTCATGTTTACTTTATGAGAATTCTTGGAGCTTTGCGTTGTTTCCCTTACATAACACATCTGTCGGTTTCGTTATTTCTTGCCCTCTGTGGGATAACTAGGGCGATGTGAGTCTGAGAAGTTTGGCTTGTTTAATGTAAAAACTTCGTAAAAAAGGCAGTAATATTTCAAGAATTTGCAACTTTCGAAGTCACTGGACGTGGAGTTAATTCAATTTTACCGTATTAAATTACTGAATGGTAACTAGATTATATTGAAACACAGTTTTAATTCCATTACCGTACAAAAGAAAAAACTTCTTTTCGTTTATCATCTTAGTCCAGAAGATTCAAGTTTACTTCCATAGCTCACTGGATATTTCTGGTTGTAATAGTTCAAACGTCAAAAAGTTTTTGATAATGAGCAATCAGATTGTACGCATTGTTCGTTGTTCACCATTTCGACAACGTTCTTAGTATATATTGTTATGTTCTCCCATAAATACCCACCTTGCAATAATCACACATTCGAATTACGCTAAACGACAAAATTATTATTAGTTTTTTGAATTTTCACTGTATTGAACTTTCTTAACTATTCTATAAACCTTTCAATAGTTTTATTTCAATGATACACAAATTATTGATTTAGCATCAGAATTTGTTTCGTGAATAGGAACATAATGTAGAACAAGCCTGAAAGCGTTTCATAATTTGTAAAGGTGAGAGGCAGTGTGAATTACTCTTATTTCACGAAATATTTTTACATCGCTATTAGAAAATAAATCGTTCATTACTTTAGAAATTATATTTAGGAATATAAATAAATAGAAAATAGTTAAAAGAAGTGTTAAAACAGCCTAGAGAATCCGGAAAGATGTTTACCTGCCCTTTGCAGACAATATTATTATTATTATTATTATTATTATTATTATTATTATTATTATTATTATTATTATTATTATTATTATTATTATTATTATTATTATTATTATTATAATTATTATTATTATTATCATATTATACCACATAAAAAACACTTCTAAGTTGATGGTAAGGCATATTGATGGGCGTATTTGTCAACGAGAAGTATTAAATACTATTTATGCGGAATAAATATACCTAGCAGAACTAATATTTTCTTACAGTGAAAAGAATTTTCTTACAGTAAAAGAATCTATAGACGGTTACCGAACTTCTAAACAAAGTTTAAGATCACACAAGTTAAGTAGCTTCAGACACCCTCGTATTCTCGATGGGTGACCGTCTAAAAACCCGGCCATTATATAATGGTGTCCAGGAGGGCACAAACAGGTGTCCAGGAGGAAACGATGAAACTTCGAAAATATGTTCTTAAGACAATGTTATGCATATTTTGTCTAATGAACTCCTTGGATATTCCAAATGGCTAAGCTTCAATAAGAACTCAAAAGTTGATTTGAAAACATTATTCCTATGCAAAAATGTGCATTGCAGAAACATATAAAACCGCCGGACACATGTACATGTTTTATTACTAAAAAAGAAATTAATATATTTGTTCAGAAAGAAAAAATAACCCAGTAATATAAAAACACCTAATTTACACAATTCGACTGCTTTTTACTTTCCCACCTTAAGGATGTATTTCTTAGAAAGAGAAAGTTATGTGATGCTGCGGAAAAAGCATCAAATTTTTGAAAGAAAACTCTTATTACAATAAATCCAGTTGCTAAATTTAGAAAAAAATCTCTAACACGTGGTGGTGTAGCCAAAATCCATGTTTTGTGGGTCCACGGTACCGAAAAATCTATTGACAAAAAAAACGTTTGTCCGTCTGTCTGTGAACAACGGATGCGATTAAACCGATCAGCTGATTTTCTCAAAAAATGATATTCCCCACTCGATCTGGCTGATGTTGCGGCACCTTGAATTAGAAATCGAAGTTTTAATTTTGAGGATATTTTACATGAAGCTCTTGGGACATTTTCCAATTTAAAAAAAATGCTCTATAATTTTTTATTAAATTTTGTTGTTGGCTTGTGAATAAGACGTTTACGAAAATGTTGCAGGTCTAATTTTAGTTCAAAACTGATTTTTTGAAAATTGCAAAACGTTAAAATCGATGCGGTTCTTCCTACAACTACACTTATGAAAATTCAATTTTGGCTTATGTTTAACTGACCTTATTTTCCAAATGAATTCGAAGTATCGTATTTTCTACCTAAATACAAAACTAAATATGAAATTGAAACCCTCTGTATTCCGTAGGTAGATCAATAGCTAGAATAACCGACATCGCAAAACACGTTGACTCAACATACATACATACATACATACATACATGCATTTGAACTGAATTGGGTATGACATTTGAACTGAATTGAGTACGATATTGGTTAAATTAGATTAAAAAACGCATTTATCGCGTTCACTCCATTTCACTTCACTACACTGTTTTGCTTTGCATTTCACAGCACTTCTCATCTCTTAGTTACTCATCTATTACTCTGAGCTTGTTCTAACTTATTTTTAAATTTAGGACTCTTAAAGAAGAGTTGCTGTGGATAAACTGTTCCGATCTCAACTTGCTCTGTTACAAAATGAAAATTTCCCAAGATCTGAATTTTGTTTCCATGTTCAAATTTTGTGGGTGTGATCGCTTCGGTCGAAAAATTTTGGTTTTTCTAGTTTAACGTGAATTTCCTGCCAAGCTGGTTGACCTATGTACGATTTATAAAGAGCACAAAGCCTCTCCTTTCTTCTTCTCGTTTCTAGAGGTTCCCATGGCTTTTTATTGCGTTAGTTCTATAAGTAAACCTATTCACTTTCCTCTATATTCTACCTACATATTTCAGTTTCTATCCATTATATAGTTCAGTTCCTATTCCCTTTAAAAGAAGCGCTCTTTGACCTTCAACTTTCACCGCGAGAGGTGGCTCAGTGCATCAACTGATGGCAATATTTTCGACACTAACTTGTCAGCTAGGTCGAATTCAGTCGCTGAGTGAAGGGAAATTCTAGCGGCTGGCTGCTCTGATCGGTAGTTTTCCGTGGTTTCTCCGATCAACATCAGGCGAATGCCGGAGTAGTACCCTAACAAACGGGTCACGGACAGCGCTCAATTTTTCCTTCCTATTCCTTGTCCTATCCTCCCCCCTTAAATACACACACTTACACTAACATGCACTACACTACCACATATTCCGGGAGATCGATCGGGAGCTAAAATGTTATCCCGGCTAGGGCTGTGCCCCGCTGGTGGGAGAGTCCTGGTTAGGGGGAAACCCCGTTAGCCGACGGTAGGTCGGTGCCGGATCTCGCCATTCAGTGGCAGATCACCACCACCTCCCGTTGAAAAACATGCTCTACACTTACGGGTCTAATGACCTCAATAGTTGACGCGTCCAGAATCACTAACAACCAACAAACCAACCCTCTAACTTTCGCAAACGAATGAAGGCGCGCCTGGAGCGTCTATTAGGCCTGAGGGGACTAATACTACGATTATTCGTCACAGGGAGCGCACGAGACAAGTTCGACTTTGGCTCTGGCAAATGAGGCCGCTTCTTTCGCAAGTTTCTTCCGCGTGGCGCGCTCCTCTCGCCGAGAGAGACAGGGAGCAAAGTGGTAACGAGCCTCTGCCCGTCCTGGCCTGCTACCCCCTCCATGCCCCGTATGTAAATCGGGTTTGCGGGGCAGAAGGAAAATGCTTCCTGCGCTTCCTGCATTTCCATTGCATTAGGGGTGGGGTCTCGAGGTAGAACCTCTTCCTTGTAGTTTTCTCCTTGAGTTTAAGTGCTTCATAAATTTGTCGAGTATGATATGCTAGTTCTTCGTTAGGTTTGGTCCTCGTTGTAAATGAAATTAGGCGAATTTACAGGGAATAACATACCTGGATAGCTGAGGTATATACTCGAGGTTTGTAACCAACGTATACTCATATTTGGGTTATCCGTCGTGTGATGTTCAATACTTATTTGTAATACCATTATCGTAGTCAGAATCTCGTGAGGGTGAGGAGAGTCTCTTATTTCATCTTCAGCATGCCGTCTTAATCTTGGGCGGCCGACATCACTTTTACCATGAGTTCTGTACTGATAAATTTGTTTTGAGATGCGACCACTACTCATTCTATTTAAATTTTGGAACCACTGGACCTGTATGCAACTATTTTAATGATAAATGGAAGTTATTTCTAATTCTACTCTGATTATCTCACTTTTTATTACTTTCTTGTATACGTACATATAGATACTCCCTGTACTACGTATATTCGAGTAATATAAATAGTATAGAGAACGTTATGTAATGCTGCGGAAAATCATTTCGAGATTTCAACGAAAACACGTTTCAATGAGTATACACATTTTTATTAATAAATAGTGTCGAATAAATTTTCTCGGAAAGTTAACAGTTTTCTGTTAAAATGAACTCAAAATTCCACATTTTCAGAAACACTCAAACGCTATTTTCTTAAAACGGCTCCAATTTTTTTCTTAAAACTTTCCGTACGGATAGTGCTAATTGCATTGCTTAACATGACCTAAAATTAATTTTGCTGTATTGTTTTATTTTTCAAAAATTACATAAATGTAATATTTTTGTAATATTATCATACTTTTAATATGCACATTTTCTGTAACTTATATACATTATTGCATTTGTGAGCAAAAATGCTTCAAATAACTTCCAATAATTTTTTTAAAAAAACAATAGTCTTCTGATTCTTCAAATTCCGCGTTTACAAAACACGCCATTTTCATAAAAGCTGCTACAAATTTTTAAACGAATATTTCTATGTACGACGAGGTTCTTTACTCTTCTATTACATACTTAAAGTAATTTTTCGTTTTTGCCATTAAGAAACCGAAAAATTGAGCAAATGTGAAAAAGTGATGTTTGTGTGGCAGGAGAAAGACCGGAAAGCTAGACCCGAACAAACAAATTAGAAAACTAACTAGCACGAAAAAGTCCGTGCCATTCTGTAACACCACTAGTTTGTAGTTTTGAGTCTCGATGACTCTATTTCGAAATTAGCCTCATCTGAGGCGTCAAAATTTGGGTAAAAATCTTTTGTTTTTTTAACCCACATCTCGTATCACATAATCGGTTCAGCCATTTTTCTCCAAAACTGATATTCCCCAATCGTTCTGACTGAAATCGCAGCATAAATTTGAAAGAAAAATAATTTTTAATTATAAAAAATTAAAAACTAATTTTAAAAGATCTATTTTAATTATACAATGGTGTAATGAAATATTTTAAAAAATAATTCAGGCAGATTAAGTGTTACACATTACTTTTTCCCTTCACTTTTTTTCTCAGTAAGAAATAAAGTCATATTTTCAAGTGGAGCATACACTGTTTTAAAATGACCTCTCTTCTTTAAAAATGATCCATAAATTTCTCTGTCATTTGTGTACATTGGAATATGTCCCACCGGGATACTGATAAATGCAGCAAGTGGCTTTCATAGTCCAGGAGATATCTCAAAAAACGTTTAGCTTGTAATTTCGGGAGCAAATTTTTATTGGAGATTACTAATCTCTATGAACATATTCAATTGAAGAGATGCTTGAAGAGCAGAGGTGGTATTTCGCATCTTTTATTCACGGGGGAGAGATTTGGGAGATTTATTTATAAAAATTTACTGAATGAAAAGAAGTATGCAGAATGCTTGTACTAAGCAATTTACTTTTTAGAAATATACATAATATAATATTATATTGCAACTGCTTGGATTATGTTTTATGTTTTGAAATTTGAGTACCGTGTATCATATATGATATAATAAATGGGAAATATTCTTTCGTTTCGAGAATTAATACGAGTGTTATGACTCATGATATTAGGCATGAAACTTTAATTTCTAAGTAAATAACGTTTAAAAGAAGGATGACGGAATATTCACAGTAATGCTGATCATTATCCTGCGCATTTTATAGTACTCAACTAAATTTCAATTTATTAATGTATGTTATTATTTCAGCTTAATAAAATTATTGTTTGTTTAATTATTATTAAATTTCTTCTCAAAATCCAGGAAAAAGTAAATCTATTATAATATAAATTTGAAGATCGCCGAATTAATGAAATGTGTATATATAT
>BLKR01007649.1:0-33696 GCA_011170035.1 Teleogryllus occipitalis
CTGCATAACTGTTTCTATACAATTAGAGACTATACTGAGCATCATAAGGAAAGTAACATTAATTTTAACAGTGATATTTAATGTATTATTTACCATTGGACTGTATAATTCTAAACAATATGTAACAAGTATTGTATCGCAGCTTCTGGGTCAATGATCCCCATCTCGATCAGGTTTTTCGTCCAGTTTCCCTGATCCATTGAGCAAATGCTGAGATGGCCCCTTGTTTTGCTTCTGGACATAAATGTAACTTCATTTCTGTGCACGTCTTCCAGAATTCAGTGGGAAATACAATTATTCAAATTATCGTTTCCATGTTGTCGCGGCAGGAAGTATTATTCCGAAGCACAACATGATAAGAGCCAAAATTTATTGCTTATTTATCCTTGAAAATAGATTTTATTACATGGGAGTGTTTTTTTTTTCAAAATTTAAGTAGTATATGACTTAGTGTAGGGATCACAGAATTTTGAAAATGTGCACACAATTCACTTTTCCCCATAGCACGTCATACGCAGTTTGAACTGTTTTTTTGACGTAAAATAAATAAATAAATAAAATAAATATATAGATGAATTTCTAATAATATTTAATGAAATTTCACTGTCAAATTTCAATGTGGAGTGATTTTCTGAGAAATGTGGATAAAATATGGACTTTTATTCTAATATGTCAATATTTGAATAAATTCAAATACCAAAACCCAAAATATGGAAAACATAAGTAGCATTTTTCAACTCTACACATTGTGAAACATAAATCTATTGCAAATTAGTAATCGATATGACTTTATTTAGTAAATATGTATTTACATAGAAATCCTTTCCCTTTAAATAAATATGTAAAATCGGATATAATATTTAATATTAAAATACTCTAATAATAAACACATTTACGTAATACGAACTCATTTTTATAAAATATTTCCTATACAAATTTTAAAAACATTCCATGCGTTTTAAAATTCATTTGGAAAGCACAAGTGATGCACACTTCCGCCTTACAACTTTCTCATCGGTAGTAAAACCTTCACAAATTGTTATCCAGGAATGTTGGTTAGTAGCCAGACTAGACACAACAGAAACCATTATACAAACTGGCATCGTACAAAGCAGCAAACAATCACTGCAGCATGGAATATTCTCATCGCAGTGTTACTCAACGGCAATCGCCAAAGTTTCTTAGAAATTAATATTAAAAGAAGCCGAACACGGCGTCAGTGATACTTTTCACACAGTAAGATGAAAATTATCTGTGGCTGACGGGCACTTCCCGCCTTGAAAAATCTGAAGCAAGCGCGCCAAACTGTGAATATCCGACCGCATCTTCACGTAGCGTATGAACCTCGAGTAGAGTACGCAATAACATCAAATAATAATGTAGGAAAAATTGCTGAATTTTTTGAAAATACTTATCTGCATAAAAAATATGTAAGAAAATTGTTAGAATAAAAAAAAATCTTGAGAAAACAGCAAACTATGTAAATTATGTAATATAGTATCAAATATGTAAAAAACACGAAACAAAAAATGGGTATTGCGTTATGACGGCGACAATTCGTTAAGATAGAAATTTTGAGAGCAATAAGTAGAAAGAAAAAATATGTAATTACATAAAAATCCGGTCACTGATGAGGACCTACAAAAATCAGTCAACATTTGAGGACAGGAGTCAAATAGTAATGGAACAAATGTTTCAAAAATAATGTTTATCCTTCCATAATAATTAAATATCTACACACATCCAAAGAGTCGCCAATCGCATTACTGATTTAAAACTAGCTGATGCTACAAAAAAGTCCAAAATACAAACCTCGATAAACAAATAACTTTGCCACTGTGAAAGAACAGTAAGTCACGTGTACAAATACTTGCAGCTATAAGCCTGTAAGGGGTTAATGTCACATAGGTAATGTTTTGCAATATAGCCCGACACAATTGAGTCAATACAATGTCAACAAAATAAATTTCTAACTCGATACCACAGAACGTACTACGATAGAATAAAGTATTTTCCAACATATCGTAGATTAGGACACGCTTACGGTCATTCAGCGAACATTAGCAAAGTAATTGGAAGGCCTTTATGAACATAAAGTACTGGCATAATTTTCAATATCGAAGTCAGTTCACGGCCAGTTCGTGTATTTCATTTAAATTTGCCAGTCAGCCGGGCGGGCAGCGGCGACGGCGCGACGGCTGCGGCCTGGATACCCCTCACCCGTGACGACACGACGCCAACCGTTCGGCCGGCCGGCCGGCCGGCCGGCGGGCCGCGTGTGCCCGGCAATTTACAATTAATTAGTCGAATGTTTGAAGAGCAAAAAAATTAATTTTTGCGTAATTAATTAGCAATTAAATCGCTCTACAAGATGGTATATTTGGTTTTGTGGTAAGTAATTGTGGTAGATCCAGCGGAATCTTCCGCTAGCTCACCATTCATTACGCAAAAATTTGAAGAGCAAAAAAATTAATTTTTGCGTAATTAATTAGCAATTAAATCGCTCTACAAGATGGCGTATTTGGTTTTGTGGTAACCGTTTGTGGTAATGCCAGCGGAAACCGGAAGTGCTAGTTTATAATTATTTACTCGGAAGTTTGAAGAGCAATTAAAATAATTTTTGCGTAATTAATTAGCAATTAAATCGCTCTACAAGTTGGCGTATTTGGTTTTGTGGTAACTAATTGTGGTTGATCCAGCGGAATCTTCCGCTAGCTCACCATTCATTACGCAAAAGTTTGAAGAGCAAAAAAATTAATTTTTGCGTAAATAATTAGCAATTAAATAGTTCTAAATGGTGGTATATATGGTTTTGTGGTAACCGATTCATTACGCAAAAATTTGTAAAGCAAAAAAATTAATTTTTGCGTAATTAATTAGCAATTAAATCGCTCTACAAGATGGCATATTTGGTTTTGTGGTAAGTAATTGTGGTAGATCCAGCGGAATCTTCCGCTAGCGCACCATTCATTACGCAAAAATTTGAAGAGCAAAAAATTAATTTTTGCGTAATTAATTAGCAATTAAATCGCTCTACAAGATGGCGTATGTGGTTTTGTGGTAACCATTTGTGGTAGTGCCAGCGGAAACCGGAAGTGCTAGTTTATAATTATTTACTCGGAAGTTAGAAGAGCAAATAAAATAATTTTTGCGTAATTAATTAGCAATTAAATCGCTCTACAAGTTGGCGTATTTGGTTTTGTGGTAACTAATTGTGGTTGATCCAGGGGAATCTTCCGCTAGCTCACCATTCATTACGCAAAAGTTTGAAGAGCAAAAAAATTAATTTTTGCGTAATTAATTAGCAATTAAATAGTTCTAAATGGTGGTATATATGGTTTTGTGGTAACCGATTTTGGTAGTGCCAATGGAAGAGAGGTATCTTTCTTCCCTCTCCTTCTTCCGCGCGTGACCTTGAGATGCCACGCTCAAGAAACTCAAGTATATACTTGAGTTTTTCCAACATGGCAGATGACGTAAATCAGTTGTTGACGAATTCGTCCAATCGGGAGCTGTCATCAGTGACGTCACTGTGACGACATTCTAACTCTCGATTGGATGACACAGTAACAGCTGATTTCCGTCAACTACCATGTTTAAAAAATCAAAGTATAACGTGGTGGAGACTATTACAGTGGATATTACAGCTCTATCACATTTTTATAGGAACAAAAGAACGAACTTCTGCCAACGATACTCAAAACCGACGTTGCTGCTGCGTGCGTTCGCGAGACGCAAGCAGGCGAGTAATGTCACAAATGAGAGCGAAGATGTTTGCGCTTTCTTCAGCGGTTGCTTAGATGTTTATATTTTCAATAATAGAACATTAAGAACTTTTCGGATTTCTCACAAATTAGGCAATTTTTATTTGCGGAAGTTGGCGAGCCTTACCTACAGCTGTATCCGGCGACACTAGCGCCCCCTGTAGATATATATCACTCTCGAGCTTTGTCTCCGGTTTTGATGGAGAGTTGCAAGGCCCTGGTGACGTTCACGATATACTTATATTACAGTATTTTTTATACACCGTACACTTGCCACCCAAAAATGACGGTGCTGCCCTCAGAAGCTTTAAAAGTCGCATGTTCTGAAAATCTCTATAGAAATGTTCAAAACAGGTGACTTTCAGTAGTTCGGAGGGCAGCACCGTCGCCTTGCGGTGGCAAGCGGCAGGCTGCTACAAGCCGTGAGCATATGGATAAAACACAAGTGTCGATTTTCGTTTAAAATGTCGTGATCATTGTTCGTGGGAGGTTTTCCTCTACCTATAATGGTTTAGAAACGTTTTTTTGTTTTGTTTAGATACACTTTCTCGTAGTGATATGTTCTTTCTTCTTTAAAATAAAGTTGTATTTTGGACTGGGGCAAAGGGGACCAAGAGAGACAGAGTAAGCTCTTGTAGATGCCCTACTGTCCCCAAAAATCAGAAATGGAAAATTAAAGCACCCACGGAGCAAAGAGGACAAAATATGTCTACTTTGAAGCAAAAAAAAGTTATATGGTTATTTTAAATCAATAGGTTGCAGATTCCGCTCGTCGTAATTCGCAATTCACGCGTCTAAACATTTTCGTCATTCTCAGATGTTTCACTTAAAAAAATATGTAGATTTTTCACATTTTTGCAATAATACAAACAACTTACTAAGGACATAGCGCTCAATAAATAGTCATTTATTTGTATTGCCTGAACGTGTTGTACAAACACAGCACCATAATATGTATAAGTCACTAAACTTTTGTGGATCTTCAATACTATTTATGTAAAATCTAAGCAATTTTCTTCAAGACTATTTGTGTAAAAGCAAAGCCCAAGTGTTACGTAGGTCACCAAATCAACTGTTTTCTTCTGTCACCAGGGCTACTAAGTCGCGTCGCAATTGTATTGCAAGAATGGCATCAAACGCCCACTAAACTTGCCAAGCAAAAGATATGGAAAATAAGTTTCATAAAAAATATTAACATTAAAATCATTGGGGATGACAAGTAATATTTTATGCGCGTAACTTGAATATTGAAATTCAACCATCAAACTTTGAATTCACCACAAGAAACTGCAAACATTTTTTTATAAAATATGAAATGTGAAATATTTGTTTATAAATAACTATATGTTTATCACAATTAATACACTGAAAAATTAATAGTTAAATTATATTAAATTCAGGTTAATTTAAGTATTAAAAGTTCTTTCATTCCGTTAAAAATTACGAACATTTTGGGGAGTATTTATGAACTTTATGGATTCTTTCCGAACAATTATTAAAGTTTAATGTACGTAATATTTCTCTCAATGATAATAATTAATACAATTTTCTTAAATATTTTAAACGCGGACAGTTTATAAAAATATACGGCAGGAGTCACTTCTACTCGAATAGCACAGGGGATTGAAATTCGTTGCTAGTTTTCATAACCGATTATAGGGCACCTGGAACCAAATGTTTCGTACTGTAATGGTTTTGGTCTATCCTACCTTATTCACGGCCCCCACGTTGGGACGCCACTGTAATGGTTTCTTCTTGTATCCTCCCGTATTCACGGCCCCACGCTGGGGCGACACTGTAATGCTTCTTTGGCCTATATCCTCCCGTATTCACGGCCCCACGCTGGGGCGCCACTGTAATGGTTTTGGTTTATCCTATCTGCTCTATTCATTTACGCACCCACGTTGGTGCCACTGGAAGCGATCTCTCCCGATTCCTCCTCACTAATTTTATATCATAATCCTATAATTCATAGAATCTACTTCGTTTGGTTGAGCGCCTGGTTTCGTTGACATTCTCTGACATAAATAATATCCTCACTCACCTGTTGCTCGTACCTCAGCTAGCATATACAAATAGACCCTTACTTGGGCGTGACTACTGTGATCATTCCATACGAAATTGAAACGGTGTATCTGCACGCTCGTGCCTGGGTCAGTTTCTAGCTAAATACAAAACAGTATACGAGCAGTAGGGTCAAAAAGTTCCCGGAATGGTCGCTTACAGTCAAGTATTTGTTAGCTGAAAGGGAAATTTTTGTTTGTGAGGTTGGCATAACTGGTAGTGAATGTGCTTTTGAGGTTAGCAGGCAGTTGTAGTTGGTTCCGTGCGTTCGGTGTTTAATATTGTAGATCGTAGTTTCTTTCTTTCGTCGGATTGTGCAATGTCGTCATTAGAGCAGCGTGGCAATATTAAATTCTGTGTGTTGCTGGAGAAATCACCCTCGGAGACTCTTGAGATGCTAAAAAAAGCATACGGAAATTCTGCGATGAAGAAAACAGCAGTTTACGAGTGGCATAAGCGTTTTCGCGACGGTCGCACAACAATTGAAGATGACGTTCGGACTGGGCGGCCTTCCACTTCCACTACAGACGACAATGTTGAGCGCGTTCGACAAATTGTGCGTGCGGACAGGCGAACAACCATCAATACTATTGCCTCTGAAGTTGGTATTTCACATGGGAGTGTTCACAGCATTCTTCATAATGACTTGAACATGCATCGTGTTTGCTTGCACATTGTTCCAAAAATGTTATCCCCTGAGCAAAAGGAAATGAGAGTGACGATGTCCAGGGACTTGATTGAAATGGCTGATGCAGATGACAGCTTCCTGCGCAAAATTGTTACAGGTGATGAGACATGGTGCTTTCTTTACGACCCTCAGACAAAACGGCAGTCCGCTGAATGGAAGTCAAAAACTTCACCAAGAAAACAAAAATTTCGCTTGGACAGAAGCCGGGGTAAGGTGATGTTGGAGGTGTTTTTTGATTACCGTGGAGTGATTCATTATGAATTTATTCCTGAAGGGAGAACAGTAAATAAAGAATTGTACACAGAGATCTTAAAACGGCTACGAGATGCAATTCGACGAAAACGACCTGAAAATGGGCAGAGAATGACTGGTGTTTGTTGCACGACAATGCCCCAGCACATCGATCCCTAATGGTGAAACAATACCTTGCCAAGAATAATGTTACCACTCTGGAACATCCTCCATATTCTCCCGATCTCGCACCACCAGATTTCTACCTGTTTCCAAGGTTAAAAATGGCATTGAAGGGACATCGTTTTGCTGATTCGTCAGAGGTGATTGAAAATGCGACGGAGCGGCTGAAGGAACTTTCAAAAAACGGCTTTCAAGAGTGTTTCCAACAATTATATGAACGGTGGAATAAATGTGTAGATGCAGGAGGAGAGTATTTTGAAGGGAAATAATGTAAGAATGTTATAAATATTTTTAATAAATTTTTAATAACCAATTCCGGGTACTTTTTGACACTACTTCGTACATGAGGTATACATGAGCCGCAATGAGCGTTCATTCATTTATTTGCTTTTCCTCTCCATTAACAAGTTGTCAAGGCAGCTATTTGACACCCCTTTTATATGAATTGCCCCTTTTATGGCATGCAAAATTTTACACAATGACATAAATACCCTGGATTTAAAACATAAACAAATACAAAAATCATTCATACTTAAAGAACATAAACAAAATAAACATTCATACCGGAATGCGCATTCTGTGACTTTATTTTACTCTTAACTTAATTAGCATGACTTGGTCTTCGACAGAATCTTCAAAATTTATTCCCCCTCTTTACTTTTCAAATAAAAATATATATATTTGTTCATGCGACTTTCCTGGTGCTGCTAATATACGGCGACACACACTGCCATCGCCCGTCGTCGACCAATGTTTTTGTACACAGCTTGGGTACCCAACTCCATCAAATCAGCCGCTACCAGTTCTTGAAGTCCACAAATCACCATCAAAGTCCCCGTTCAAAACTATTACGATGCACCTCGCACGAACTCATCAAGTTCCATAAAAAATGTTCGATCGTTTTCGCGTCCTAACTTACGCGAATTACTGTTTTTGCAATTTTGTCCACTAACTGTTCGCAGATAATTTAAACTTCACTACCATGATATTAAAATGTCTTCATCTAATTAATAGCGTTCCCGCATAAACTTTCACTAATTACGCAAAAATTTCGAATTTCCACTCACTCTGATACGGGTCATGCGTACGCTGCGAGAGCTCAACTCACACTGAACTATCCTCTATTTGGCATTGTTGGTCCAGAAGCCGGAAACTTTTTATAAAACACCTGCCCATCACTGCAAAACATATCTTAATATGTTCATAGTTCTATGTTTTACGGGCGTCTTGCGTCTCATTACTAGTTTCATAAATTGTCTAATCTTTAGTTAAGAAATGTCACGTCGTTATATTTCTTCCCTTCTTTTTCTTTAAAATTATTATTTTCGTGTTATTCATCCATGATGACGTCACTCCACTACGTCAGGCGGCGCGTCGTTTATTTTCACTAATCCCTCACGAAATAAATCCAAATATTCAATTTATCTAGGTCCCGTGTTAATTTTCCCGTGCCGTGGCTAATTTTATCATGATCTAAATATTATACTCTACAATTCCAGAAAGTTTGAAGTCATTTCTTCAAGGCGTTCTCGAGATATTTATGAAAACTGGTTTCTTTCATACTCTTGCTATCACAACAATGGGTTCCATTTTCTACGTTTCTAAGCGTTCTGCATGCAATTTGTACCGTTTCTTGTATCTTCTTAACTCGCGGTTCGATTTTCCTGATTTTCGCTTTAAATTTTTCCTGAAATTCTGTTCTGACCATTGTTTCTATTGCCCTTTCACGCTTTTCGCGTTTTCCGCTAATTTCTGAAAATTATATGTCCGCGGTGTCGTCGTCTATTGTTTCTTCTGTAGTTTAATGTCTATCTGATGAAATAAAATTTTGCTTTCGGGATCTGCGCGTTCTGGGGTTGTTGCAAATCATTACAATACATTTTATTTTATTATAAAGCAGTACTTCATCATCATCGTGAATGAATCGAAAATGTTGCATCTTGAGGTGTATTAATAAAATGGTGCTTTTTAAATCCAATTTCTCGACGAAGTTCGCAGCCAGAACCTAAATAAACCGAAAGAAAACAAATCTATATATTTAAAAAAATAAGGTATTCTGCCATGGCTTCGTTTAGAGCTTCTACTGAACCGATTTTCCTTTAAATGATAGAATGTGATCCCTAAATGTGTTATCAGATATTGTTTGTGTTGATTCACCGACATTTACGGTGTAAATTAATTAATTAAATCATTCTTTAATAGTACGCTTATCAATAGTCAATTGTTTTCTCCCAAAGGGTGACTGTTTTAAAATTGATATACATGAGTCGATAGATGTGAGTACCCGCCGCTTCATGGTGGCGCTGTTTGATGTTTTGTTTTGATTGTTGAGATTTGTTCACAATTCGTCAAGGTTTTGTTTCAGTGTAATCATTGCAATGGATGATCTCAAACTATATGCTTCTAATAGAGATCACTTACAAAACGAGCTCGAACTTGTCAAGAGTTTCAGCGATGCAGTTTGTTTAGAGTTTGGTATTGAAAAATGCGCTCCCCTTCATGTTGTCCGCGGGCAAGTCCAAAATGAACAAAATATGCAAATATCTGGTGACACAATTATTAAAAATATAGACACTGAAGACTCCTACAAATATCTGGGAATGCTGCAATTGCTGAGAAATTTCTATTCAGACGTTAGGAACAAAATTGTACAGTATGTGCTATCGAGAGTAAATAAAATCTGCGAGTAAATAATCGAGAGTAATCGAGAGTAAATAATAATAATAACAATTATTATTATTATTATTATTATTATTATTATTATTATTATTATATGCGCACTTGTTTTTGAGCCGCGGAAGCATATACGCAATTAGCAATGAAGCATATTACCAATGAAGTTTAAGAGAAATCCAACTTTTTTCTCATCTGTTTCCGACTGTAAACTACCTGCTTTAAGGAAAACTTTGAACTTTTGAGAAAATTTCTTCCAGTTGTCTGCTACATCTCCATTCAAACTTAACGGTTCTGGCGGGACAATGTACTTTTCCATCTTCGTCGGTTAAATGTATCAAGCACGAAACACAATCAATTCATTCGACTAGTAGAGATTTCACTCTGCCACCATATATTATTTTACCTGATTCCTGGAGCGGGACTTACATTAGTTTCAATAAACAACAGCTCATTACAGTGGCGTGCATTCCCTGGAATGAAGGGAATGAGTCATTCCCCTAAGCAAAGCGGAGAAAAAATCCTTTTGATATTAAAATATTCGTTGCTTATGGCCAGAGCAAAACGTTTACTCTAATATTCTGAGCTAAGTACCAGAGGTTGAACCGTAACAATCGATGTTTTCAAAACGGTGTGTAGTTTCGTCTCGTGACGTCAGCGAAGCTTCGTTCTTGGAGGGGGGCAGGCGTTCGACGTCGTCATGTGTCGTGGCAAGTCGGCTCGGTTCGTGAGTGCACGAGAATGAATTTTCTAATACGTTCCATAGTGATCGGCTGGTAGCTATTTCAAGTTCGAAAGAATTTTGGCTTTTTGAGAGTGTTTGATATACACGCGACCTTACTGTAACCGCTTGTCGTCGGTCACATTTATAACCAACGGAAAATAGAAGCAATAATACCCGACATTAGGCCCTACACGTAGTTTCTATAGTGGCGAAGAGATGGCGTAAGTCAGAAAAGGATTTCTGAACGCACTCAGACCATAGCCAATCAGGAAATTTTTGTGGAAATACGGACGTGGCGTGAACTTGCGTCAAAAGAGCTCGCTCTCTTTCTGGTTCGAGACGCCGAGGTGAACGGTTGCCTACAAGTACACCACATAGTCGAAGAGGGACACGCGAAGATAACGGAACACAAAAGCTTTAATGAAAGGTAATTGACTGAGCACTTTTCATGGATTTACGTACTGTGAATGTCGTGAGATTACATGGAATTAGTAAATGAATATTAAACAAGAATGCAATGAATGAAAGAACAACGGCGGTAATAGATCGAAATGAATCTGTAAAACCACGTTGCTGCATTCTTGTTGCTAGAAAAGAGGATTATTGTAACATAGGACATGTTTCTTCTTTGTTACAGCTTTCATATATTTCATACTTTTCATATATTCTTTATTCTTATTTTTGGGAATTTCACTTTGGAAATCCTATTATGGAATTTTGAGAGTTATGAGAAAGACGGATTATCCAACAACTAGTTTGACTTTTGCTATTACGAAGTCATAACTTGGAGTTTCGGACTCGCATTCTGATGCGACCATCGCCTCTGCGAAAGGTGTGGTGAATTTTCGCTAAACGACGAGGAGACGGCGTTCGGAATACTCCAGTTTCGACGCGACGGGCAACGCACAGACCTTGCAGAAGAACGACGACCTTGAGGTGCGAGTGTCGCGCGACGGGCCAGCTACACAGCGCGGGACCAACTTAAGGAATTCGCCGGTCGTGAGTCACATAAAAACAGAAAGAACACTCATTAAATTTCAGTCTGAAAAAAAACTTCTGAGATAGGATTATAATTATACTAGCCAAAACGTTGTAATGTGAGCTTCCCTCAATAACAGACGTTGATCGGGCAAGTTTCTTAGAACATTGGTCTTGCTAGCCAGTGGTTTTATTTCTTTTCGACAGTCGTAACAAGAATCAGATTAGAGTAATTCCTTATGTTTATGATAGAAGTTGTTTTGTACAGAATTATTTATTTAGTCATATTTTAATGATTCAAATCATTTAAAAGACGTTATGAAACAAAATTTTGTGTTGAAAGGCTATGTAGAAGCCGAAGGTCAAATGTGACTATTAAGTGTAACGTAATTAGTGATTTAAAAGGTAGTAGTGAATTTCGAGTATTGTGTGTATGTATTTTTCTTTTACAGGATGAATATTTGTACTATGATTTGTGTGTCTCATGTGTGATATTTTTTGTGAAGTGTAAATATGTATTTATTGCTTGTTGCTTGTAAACAGGGATCTGAGTTATTATCACTTTAGTGAAAAACTGCAGTTTAGGTAGGGAATTAGCTACCATAATTTTACGAAAAGTGAGAACATAGTAGGATCTGTGAATTTCATTTGTACAGTGATTTTCATTCAATAGAATATATGTTATTTGTTCTTTAAAACTGTAAAATTGTGTTGGCTTGTTAATTGATCAGTAGTTTAACAAAGACGAACCCACTACCGATAGGGAAGTTTATCCATAAATTGAGATATTCCCAGGGATGCGTGACGGTGTAATCACACGTCGCGAAGTAGGCAAATGATAGATCTACTTTAGTAATCGGTGAGGCGGTTACATTACATCACAATACAATGTAAGTATAAAGTACATAATAATATCGAGAACATTTATCTTAAGGTAAAGAAAGTGTTCTAAAAAAAAACTAATTCTTTGGGTTCCGTTCTGCAGTTCTCCCTTGCGGGAAGGGAATGCATTGGCAAACTCATTCCGCGCAGTAGTTGTGGCATCTAGCGAGGAAAGTGGAAACTAGGCAGGGAACCAGAGGAGCGGCAAGCCATCTAAAGTTAGCAGCGCCCAGAAACGAATCTCTACCAAACTATATCCAAAATTAACGGCTAATTAAATGCTAATTAAGTGCTCTATTCCCGAATTTTCCGCTCCTATAGTTTTCCCAAAATCGTGGGCGCTGCTAGCTTTAGACTAAAGTTAGCAGCGCCCAGAAACGAATCTCTTCCAAACTATATCCAAAATTTACGGCTAATTAAATGCTAATTAAGTGCTCTATTCCCGAATTTTCCGCTCCTATAGTTTTCCCAAAATCGTGGGCGCAAGAAAAACAATTAACATTTAATTAGCCGGTAATTTTGGATATACTTGTAGTTTGGTAAAGATTCGTTTTTGGGCGATGCTAACATTAGACGACTTCCCAGAAGGTACATTTATGCAATTTGAATCTGAGCAATTTAATCTAACTGACTCTGACTGGATAGTCAGCGGCCAATTTTTAATTACATACTACTTTTATCACCTGTTTAGGGCACATTTTGGCATTTGGCAGAGTCTGAATTGTGACATTCGATGGTTTAGGAAGAACAGCTCTTATATTAGGCGCAGCATTCGACCAAGGGCCATTGTTGGGATTCGAGCCCATGGAATTCAAACTAAACGGTCAGCGGCATATTCTTATATTACAGATTACGTATAGTATAGGGTTAGGGCACATTTTAATGTAGAGTATAAATTAAGAAATGGGCTAGCTTGAAAAAAGCGTCACTCTTCCTTGTACACAGCGTTCGGCCGAGGGTCATTTTTGGGATTCGAACCCATGTTATTCAAACTAACCGGTGAGCGGCAATTTTTTTTATTATAGATTATATTTAGTATTTGTTTAGGGCACATTTTGGCGTAGAGTATGAATTTCAAATTGCGCTGGTTTGGAAGGAGCGTCACTCTTCCTTGCGCACAGCATTCGGCCGAGGGTCATTTTGGGGATTCGAACCCATGTTATTCAAACTAACCGGTGAGCGGCAATTTTTTTTACTATAGATTATTTTTAGTATATGTTTAGTGCACATTTTGGCGTAGAGTATGAATTTCAAATTGCGTAGAGAATGAATTATAAATTGCTCTGGCTTGGAAGGAGATAGAACCAATGTTAATTGTTTTTCTTGCGCCCACGATTTTGGGAAAACGATAGGAGCGGAAAATTCGGGAATAGAGCACTTAATTAGCATTTAATTAGCCGTTAATTTTGGATATAGTTTGGTAGAGATTCGTTTCTGAGCGCTGCTAACTTTAGATGGCTGGAGCGGCATAGACTAAAGAGGTACATCTTTACTCTATGGGAGCGGCACGATGACAGATTTAGGGGGGTTCTTCCGGTCCCTCTTCTGTCGACTTTTGTACGCTTCGAAACTTCCAGTAACTGTGTGAAGTGACGAGAAGCAACACTGAAGGAAAAAAAATCTCTTGTACTTTCGGGATTTTTGTTGTTGTTTCGAGCAGTGGAATCTTGAGTAGTGCTGTCGCTTTAATGTCATTGAGAAAATTTGGACGGGAATAAAAAATTACGTGTCAGGGAAGAAAAAAAATGTACATTTTCTGAGGTGGAAAAGCTCATGAATGATGCTGTGGAGAGGACAACAGCAGAACAATGGCGCAATGAGTTAGGTCATATAAAAAAGGTAATTGCGAAGGTATAGGAAGACGAAGGAATTGTGGAACGAAATTTTGAAGAAATTATTTCTCTTCAATATTCGAGTTCCATCCCTTCCAAACAATCATCAGAGGGAAGTGACTCTGAAATAAGTGGAGTATTTCCTTTATAACAGTAATTTGTTTGACAATTAAAACTGTGTAAATAGTGTAAATCTAATAGAAATTCTTGTGTTTGTAATGTTAGGGAACATCTCGGGGTAAATTAATGTGCTTCGCGAAGTGGAGAGCAGCATTTGACATAGGACCAAAACTGCAGTTGTGACGACGACGCCTGCAGTCATCCACCCACTGTACCGCTTGTCTTTCTGTCACCGCGATCGGGGGGTTCTCGCCACTCCTCCCCCGGCCGCTCTAGCACGTGCTCAGCCCCCCGGCGTGGTAACGCCGCTCCCCACCACAGCCCGCCCTCAAGTCGGTTCTTATTTTAATCGGACCACAGGCACGATCAAGTGTCAGGAGGATAAAACATTACTGATATTTCGAGGAATCACCGTACACGAGAATTGCAAACGTAAGTTTGGATCGTATTCGCCCTTGGTCTATTATGGGATAAATTCTATCAGAATTGCCACGAGAGTTGATACCTAAAATAGTACAATAATTGCATTCAGAGCAAAAACAAGAAATACAAGTTGCAGGAAAGAGAACTAACATAACATGAAATTTGTCTGAGGAATTTAAACAGCAAAGAATCCAGAGAATGTGAAAAGTGCAAGAAATCAGTAGAATGCACATCACATCCATTGTTTGTAAAGATAGCGAAAAACATTATTACTGAACTGTATACATACATTTTCAAATCAACATTCACCCTTATTTTCCATTTTATGAAAGAAAAGCATATTCTTTAATGCACTGATGGATGTTATAAATTTATATTAATAATTTTAAATAACAGAGTACTCGATAAAATAGGTTAAGAATGTAAGTCACATAAATACCGAATTATATTTGTTTATGATGTTAGAAAGCATTTACGCAACGAAATTTTCCCTGGGGTCCGTTTTCTCCCAGGCAACCAGTTACGTTTGTTTGCAAGACGCAGTGTTTGCCGGGTTAATATTCACATTTTGTGAAAATGCATATCATTTTTAACTGTTTAACGTTTTTTATACTTTGGACTTCAAAAGTGCTTCCCCAACTAAAATTGTCACCGCACGCCAGTGGTTCATTACGTTCACCGTTCGTATATTCTGTGTAACGACTCCATGCCGGCAACACGTGCGTCTGACTATACATCTCTTAATCGCGCCACTAGTCAGCGCTAGTAGTACACGAAAACTGACTCGGCTACTGTGTTCGTGGACAAAGCGATCGACTCTGCGTTTTCCTCTGACATCAGCTGTGATATTAGTAATTTTCATTGTGTGAACTAACAATCCTACGAGTTTTGTCAGTAAGTACTTACTTATATTTTGCTTTTATATGAATCAGTGGCGGCTGGAGCCCCAACAGACTGGAAATTGCACCTCCATCGAATGACGGAAATGTAATTTCCAAAATTCAAAAAACGAATATCTAATAAAAATGTACGCAATTCAAATCAATTAAAAATAAGTTAAATAAAAGTCTATATTCAAACATTACTCACATAATTTTATGCGTTCGCGTAGGGCACTTAAATTCGACTCCAGCACATTGCAACAAGCACTATTGCTTCGACGCTTTTCACACAAATTAAATTATTTTATTTCGAAAACTTCACTACCCTGGTATATTTGGAAATAATAAAAGATCTTCGACACACATTCGCATTCACAAGAACGAATTCAACGAACGTTCGCAAACGAAGTTATTTTGGAGGGGTCCTTACCGCGCGAAGTCGAAGCGGGTGTTGTAAAAAAAGATGCGGCCAACCCTCATTGCTGATGTAAGGAACTGTTTAACATGCTATCAAACTTCATAAGATGCCTTGTGTTTAATTGTCATTATTTTTGTTAATGAATATATGTGTATTCTTGTAATGTATGCCTGTATGTATGGGTATGTGTGTGTATGTTTGTGTGTATGAGAGAGAGAGGGAGGAAGGGAGAAGAGATCCTAATAGTATGACCACGAGCTGCCACTGATAAAACTACAAAATTGCTTAAGGAACATTCTAATAATGTTACTACTGCTGACAAGAGGAATGTCACAGTCACAGTTGGATAAATATATGTACTTACAAAACACTCATAACTTCTCAATGTTATAAGAATCTACAAAGCACTAAACGACAACACTAAATCAGTTCAAATTCTATGAATAATCTTGTTCATTCATGGGACAACACCAAATACATTAATTCTCGCAAAATACTTAATTACGATACAAATGGTAAAAGTGACATTTTATTTTGCGAGCAGGAAAGCTTCTACTCCATTTTGCAAAACTCGGAGCTGACGATCTTTATTGACATTAACCCAACAGAGTACCTTGTGTTTTTGTATTCCTGGTACCAGTAATATATTAATCATATTGTCAGTTCTTTGAAATAGCCATTCTCTTCCCCAGTCGCGGATCGTAGTTTTCTAGATGGGGAAAGCGGCAAATGCATTCCATTCCATTCCATTGCATTTCTATACATAATCTCTTTCGATCACTAAGACTATAGTCTTCGCGCTTGCTTCGCGCTTCTGATATAGACTTCAGAGAGTAGCGCTCCTATCGCATATTGTGAAAACTAGCGCAATGCTACTCGCTGAGCTGCATAGTAACGTAATCTGGTGAGCACACCCTTCTTTAGACCCTAGGTCCCACCCTTGAAGGTTGCCTGGCTGCAATCTTCGTCCGCCGGTCGCCTGAGCAGTGACTGAATGACGTCACGCCTCTACGTTTTACACAGGCCTTATGGTGGAATGAAGTGGGAGCCTAAGGAGGAAACCCACTAGGAGCTCCCGGCTCCGCCCGTCACAGTCCGATGCGGCCCGGCGCAGACCAGTTTCGTGTGTTTGAAATGTACTTCGGTTTTTATTTAGCTGGACCTCAAGGTCACTGAAGGCCCGTCACCACTGTAGCATTTACGCACGGTTTTTCGCGACTTTTTCAGTAGTGCTTCTAGGTGTCGCATGCTCGCGACCGTATCAAGCAGTGCCGCAGATGAAGCGACTCTAGCGGCTCGACTGAGAAAGACGCGAAAAACCTTGCATAAATGCTATCGTGGTTACAGACTTTCAGTGGCCTTGAGGTCCAGCTATTTAAAAGCCGCAGTATACAGTTATGGGTCATTGCTACCTGCCGCCTCAGCTCTGCTCCGTTCGGCAGTGAAACGGATCTCCCGGAAAGCCTCTTCGAGAATAAAATCCGGAGGAGGCGGACGGTCAATTCTGCGCGGAGTATAGTCTTGGCGACCTGACGTGCAACTCCAACGGCGCTCGCTTGAACTTCGTAAAAATGAGTAACGACGAATTAATAGAAGCTTTTAGAGAGTACCCATTTCTCTACGATCCTTCTGATTCAGGGTATCATGACAACAGGAAGAAGGACAATGCATGGCAACAAATTCCAGAAAACTTTCTAGATCTGCCAGGTAAGAACTGTTATTTGATTATGTTTTTGCGTATACTGTTTTTTGCCATTCATATTTAAGAAATAGTTCCACTTGATTCAAGACAGGTTGGCAAAAATATTTTTTAACAAATGAATATGTTTTTATGAAATCCATGTAAATAAACTGTCTTAAGAAACATATTCATTTGTAAAACATTTTGTTGCACATTTTTTAACAAATAAACATGTTTTTATGTAATCCATGTAAATCAACTGTCTTGAATCAAGTGGAACTATTTCTTAAATAAGAACTGTTGCTGTACGATTATTTATGCACTGAACCCGCCGATGGTCGACGGGTAAGCTCGCGCTGATTTTAATTTGATTGATTTGATAACTTGATTTTAATTGTTTTTATTATTAGTTATATTATAGATTCTTATAGATTATTATAGATTCTTGAAACTCCGTCTAGCTTTCTAGAAATGTTTTACGAGCACGACAGTGAAGTATTGCAAGCAAATCCTGCTCTTTTGGTAGTATATGTTATAGCTGTATAAAACAGTTTTAGTTGTCGTGATATGAATTGTGTTGATATATTAGCTGTAATCCAGGAGAGGTCGCGTCATTCCTACAACGTTACAGGTCGCCTGGGAGAAAAGGAGCCCCAGAGAAATTTTCGTTCCTTAGAGGTCTTCTAACATGAATTAATACAATTTGGTATTTATGTGACAGATGTCTTTAACTTCATTTATCGAGTCCTTTTTCATTTAAAATTATTATTATTATTATTATTATTATTATTATTATTATTATTATTATTATTATTATTATTATTATTATTATTATTATTATTATTATTAATATTATTATTAATTGCTAAAATTCATCAAACATTTGTTGGTGCATTAAATCATTATTTTTTCTTTCGCATAATTCACAAGAAGTTGATAAATATTATTGCATGGTAAATTTTAATGTCAGATGAATATAAAAAGTTTAGCAATCAATGTTTACACGATCTTTACAAACAAAGTGAATAGCTTACTATTCTGTTCTCGCGTTGTTCATGATTGCGGATGCTTTGCGTTCTAATTTTCTTAAAAATTTTTTCAGATCTTGTTTTGTTGGTTTCTTTCTTGGAATTTCTGTTTCTTGTGTTTGTTCTGAATGCAATTATTGTGCAAATTTAGGAATCAACTCTCGTGGAAATCCTGTTCGAGTCTCAAACATTATTGTAAACATTATTGTTCGAACCTCGATGATTGTTGTATGCGGAGATTTTAACATTGATTTTCTGGTCGAATCTTGCGAAAAAGAAAAGTTTCTCAATTTAATTAATTCCTTCAATTTAGATATTACAATTAATGTACCTACACGGATCACACTAAATTCGATGAAGGCAATTGATCAGATTATAATTAACAAAACTATTACTCGATATGAAGTTGAAACAAAAGATTTAGGAAACGTGATCACTATGCACAAATTCTTACCATTATAAAAAATGCGAACACTGACACAATACATAATACACGTATGACTAGATTGTTAACAAAAATTAAAATAAAATTATTCATTGATTACTTGATGCTGGAGTCATGGGAAGCGGTTTATAATTCTGTTGATACAAACGATAAATATAATTAGTTTTCTTCAACGCTTTCATTTCAACACACATTGCTTTCCTCTTAAAAAAAGATTAAATATTTCACGGAACAGCAATTCTTGAATAACACAAGGGATTAGGACATCTTGTAAAAACAAGCCAATTCTTTCTTTCATTTCTAAACGTCATAACGTATCTCCAGATTTCCTCATCAACTTTAAAAAATACAAATCATTGTTAAGAAAAGTCATAAGGCACACTAAAATCATGAACCACAATCAGGATATTTTGAACTCAAATAGAAAAACAAAAGCAATGTGGAATATAATAAAAAATACGACCAAATCAACTAGAAACATTGTAGAGAATGTTGTTTTAAAATATAACGATACAAATGTGAACGATCCGGCAACAGTGGTTAGTCTCTTTAACCAATACTTTTAGAGAATTGCTGCCGATCTCACTAAGGGTCTTCAGCCACAAAATTCAATATCAGACATTTCTCCAAAAATTTTTGGCACAATGTTCGTTTCCGAAAATTCTTCCTATGAAATTCTCAAAATAATCGGTAAACTAAAAAATAAATATTCGTCCTGTTTAGATGAATTCCCGGATTCTTTGTTTTTTTACGTACGAATGGATTTAAAAATGCCAACATGGATTTAAAAAATCAAACTCAACGAAAACAGCCATATTTTTTATTAAAGATGTCGCCTCATCATTGGTCTAAAACGAAGCACCTATTGGATTATTTTTAGATCTCTCAAAAGATTTTGACGTCATTGATCATGATATTTTACTTTCAAAATTATCTTCATATGGAATCCGTGGTATATCTCTAGATTACTTATGTTCGTACCTTAAACAAAGATCTCAGAGAGTGGAAATACCGTACTGGAAAGATGGAAAATTATGTACGCACCTTTCCGAGTCTTTGCCCATTGCACGTGGAGTTCCTCAAGGGTCGATTTTAGGCCCTATTCTGTTCCTTTTTTCCCCTAGGGCTTTTATCCAGCCGACAGCCGGTTGCCCTTTACGTCCCGAAGGGACGCATATTCGACCAGACACTAGACAAACACTCTTGCGGGCTCCTCTGATCTGGGGTCAGCAGAACGCGAGGCCCTCCGCGACAACATACACAAAGTCAAGGGACAAACAGCCATGCCCAAGGCGGGACTCGAACCCGCGACCCTTCGGACCGAAGCGCTGGGTCGGTACTCGCTCTTAGCCACCTCGGCCATCCCGGTCCCTGTTCCTACTTTACGTAAACGATATGCCCTCGACGATTCGAAACGGAAGAACAGTTCCCTTTGCGAATGATACGAACATTCTTTGGAATAAAGAAACCGTAAATAGTACAATACCTATATCAGATGTTTTAAATTGGTTCCGAAATAACAAATTAATAGTAAACGAAAACAAAACGGTTTTTAATTCAGTTTTCCATTTCAAATAAACAATTCTGTGCCCCACTGAAAGTGAACGGTGTACCAATGACTGATGTTAAGGCAACAAAATTTTTAGGTTTCTCAATTCAGTCAAACCTTAAATGGAACGTCCGTTTAAATGAATTGAACATAAAATTAAGTTCATCATGCTACGCTTTCAGAATTCTTTCAAATTCAGTCAACATTCTTACTGCTCGTTGTGTATATTTTGCGAATGTTCATTCCCGCCTGAGATATGGCATAATAATCTGGGGAAATACATCTTATAGCTCCCAGACATTAAGATTACAAAAACGAATTGTACGAATAATAACCAAATCCCACCCACGTGATTCTTGTAAGCCTCTCTTCATTAATTTTACCATTACCTTGTCTATTTATTTACGAATCAGTGGTTTTTGTCAAGAACGACTTGCTTAAGGGCGGGAATATACTTTCAGAAAATGCCGATGTCTATTACTACCACACTCGACGTAAAAATCATATTAATCAGGTGACAGTATCAACAGCTCATTACAAAATGTCCACATACAAAACATGTACATTATTTTACAACACTTTGCCAGATGACATTAAACGATTAAATTCCATAGAAAAGTTTATATCCAACGTGAAATCGTTTCTTCTGCATAACTGTTTGTATACAATTACAGACTATACTGTAACGATACCAAATATTATACCCCGGCTCATCGCACACAAAATGTTGCGTAATCACGCACTGGCGCTTTTGCGTCATTGCGTCCACTGCTGTCGCGACATCTCGGCGCCAAGCAAAAGGGGAGAAACTGTGTTTGGTTTGGAAACTCTGGGAGGGACCACCTGCGTTTATTTATGAAAAGTGTGCGAGTGAGAGCGTCTCATGGAAAATTCCGCTCGACACACCGACGAAACGCAAGATATTATTGGACCAAATTTAAGTAAGACGTAGGAACCTTTTGCCAATAGAAACACATTTTGTAAAAAATTTTGGAAACTTCTAGAACATTTGGGAAACTGGGGGGGAGAATAGACTTGCGAGCGCTGGCATGCGCCGAGCAGCCAGAGCAGAACGGTGTGAGAGATCCCGGTAGGCGGAGCAGAAGGGTAGGAGAGGTGAGCGCTGAGGTGCGCTCAGCTCGCAGAGCAGTAGAGCCGGAGAAGGGCAGTGCCCCTTTTGCTTTAAATTGAGGACGAGTAGTTCCTCCTATTGCTAATTCGTCGAATATATTCTCTTTTGATCTCTGCCGATCACGCCCGCTTCGCCCGTCACAATTCACGCGACGAGTATAATCGCGTTACTGGACACCTGAATCTTGAGCTGCCGTCGCTTCTGGGTCGTCGCTTTCGTCGTCTTCATCACGCCGCCGCCGCCGCCGCCGTCGCCGTGGCCACGCTGCGCCACCGCAACCACCGCTGCCGACGCGGGACTCAAAGGGCCTCCCCCGACACCCACGGGACACGCCGCCTGGTGTGAGGTTCGGCGACCTGTAGAGGTTGCCCACCCCAGCGGACCTGCCTGCGAACGGTGACTGTGTTTTGATTGTCGAGCTGCGGCAAGATCTTCAGTGCGCCCTTCAGGCGCGACGCTTGTTTAAAGAAACTCTTATCAAGGAAGTGCTCGCCGCGCATTGGCGACTTCCTTACATTATTAAGTTCCCTGTAATACATTAGTTTTATAGCATAAAAATAGAAAAAGTAATTGCTAAGACCTTAATTTTTTGTATGCTTAAAATTTAAGTTTTTTCATTAAAGTCCATTTGTGTTCTCAATAATTTTATTATATATATCCGTCCACCATCTATTCTTCTTTACTCTACATGCTTCCTGAGCTAGCCGGCCACACGAGCCCAGGTAAGCAAAGGTAGGTCTGGGAGACCGGGTTCGGTGCAATACTGAGAATCACAAGAAAAGTAACTTTAATTTTAACTGTAATATTTAATGTATTATTTACCATTTGGACTGCATAATTCTAAACAATATATAACAAGTATTGTATCGCAGCTTCTGGGTCAATGACCCCCATCTCGATCAGGTTTTTCGACCAGTTTCCCTGATTCATTGAGCAAATGCTGAGATGGCCCCTTGTTTTGCTTCTGGACATAAATGTAACTTCATAATCTGTGCTCGACTTCTAGAATTCAGCGGGAAATATAGTTATTAAAATTATCGTTTCCATGTTGTCGCGGTAGGAAGTATTATTCCTTGAAAAAGTACATCATGGACAAGAGCCCAATTTTTTTAATTAAAAATTCAGGTAGTATATGATTTAGTGTAGGGATCACAGAATTTTGAAAACGTGCACTGAATTCACTTCTGTCCATAGCACGTCATACAGCGTTTTAACTGTTTTTGACGTAAAATAAATAAACACAAACTTGAAATAATAATATCTGCTGTCCACATTCTCCCACGCGAGCCCTCCGGGTTAAAAGAATTAGTTTTCGCACCTAATGTTCTAGAATTTGCAGCACTATTTGAAGAGTGTACTCTAGTGTACTATTTTCTTCATAATTCCTATAAAGCATTTATAATGGTAGGTAATGGTGTAGTATTTACGTCATTGGCATCGTTATAGAAATATATATGAGGCGTTGTTGTGAAGTAAAAAGTCATTGCTCCATAAAACATTTTGGTCGCCATCATCAGTGCTCCAAAAAATAACGAAATATCTACATTACAATTAAAAAATGGATCTATTGTAGATTATTATTTATGAATTTAGTGAAAAATAGAATCTAAGCTCAACGGAATAAAATGGAAATAGAAACTGAATTTTAAACACGAATACATAAAATACAAATGAACAAAGAAAGATAATTGTTAAAGAAGGTACAGTAAAGTTAAATTTTAAATTGATATCAGTTATTATTCTAAAGTGAAATAAAATAGAGCAAATAGAATCGATAATAAATGAGTAACTTTAAATGGGCAAATATAGTCCGAAACTGAGGCGGCTGCGGGCCCCGGCACAGTCAAATCAGCGAGGGCCAAGGGCATTGCTCTGCTGTTAAGGAGAGCTCTCAATGGAGAAGGAAGAACGAACGGTTTTCCAAGAATCGGGTATTAGAGAAAGGAGTGTCACGGTGGCGGAAAACACGCGGGAGGAGTGAATTTAGAAGCCATGCACATTAACAACTTATTAATCAATCCCTCGCACAATATTTTGAATGAACAAATTGTTCCTCTCACCCCTCCTGATGTTGGCCGCTTCCGTACTTTGTACACTTGCTATTTCATATATTCTTTCTTAAAATTATGTTTCTAATGATATTTCAATTGCACTCCATTGTGCTTATATTCTGTTTTCACTAAATTCATTAATAATATTCTATAGTAGATAAATTTCTTAATTTGTAATTGTAATTTAGATATTTTATTATTTTTGTAGCACTGAGATGGCCGCAAAACAACCAAAAGAGCCCAATGCAGCAATACATATTTACTTCACAACAACCCCTCTTATTTATTTCTATAATGTAGAAACGGAGTAAAGAATGAATATAGTATATTTCTGAAAATTCATAAAAATCATATAATGTAAAATCACATGTCTTCCTCACAAGCAGCGATATCTACTATATATCTTAAATGAAAAGGAATGTAATCTTTTTCTAACTTTACGATGTCGTAAAATAATAATAATAATAATAATAATAATAATAATAATAATAATAATAATAAAAGGCATTTATTTATTAAACAATTACAACAGTTTTGGAGAAACAAAAAGTACAAGAAATTCAGATATTATTTCCTTCCATCGTATACGCGTTCTAGTTGATAAGATAACCATCCGGCTGGAGAGACAAAGAATTCAGTTAAGGTTTCCCGGATCCTTTCGGCTGAGAAATCCGTTCGACCGCCGACACCACGAAGGTCACGAAGAAGACAAAGTTCTTCTTCAGCCTCCAATTCACCCGGTTGCCACGAACGACAGTCATATCGTAAATAGTTGTGTAACGCTACTGTCGGTAGTTCAATTTTGTCAACATTTTTTGGTAGTATGTTGTACTTCGTTGAGTACCATTTAAACTTTTTTGTTCGCAGATCAAAAGCATTTTCTACAACTCTTCGTGCGCGGCTGTGCCGATAATTGTACACTGTTTTGGATTCGTTATTGTTCAATTCTGCTAGGGAATATAGTCTCATAATATTGTCTTTCAATGGAAAAGCCGCATCGGCTACTATCACATACGGCAGCACAGAATTTGTGTTTGGCAAAGACTATCCAGGTGGAAGTTCCAGTTCATTAGCAGACAGTTTTTTGCCAAGACTTGATGAATTAAAAAAATGCCATCATCACTATTACGTCCATGTGTACCAACATCAATGGTGATAAATCCATAATTCGCATCCACTAATACCAACAGAACAATACTATGTTCATTTTTATAGTTAAAATAGAGACCCACTTTTAGGGGGCTTCTCTATTACCACATGCTTGCCATCTAGAGCCCCACAGCAATTTGGAAAGTTCCAAATCCCATTAAACTCCCGTTCAGTTTCTTTCCAATGGTTTTTGGTGGGATTCGGGGGAACAATGTGTCTTAGCGTGTCCCAGATCAGTTCTAGAGTTTCGTATATTATTGTACGTATAGTGGTGTACCCATATCTGTAGCTGAATGACAGCGTAGTGAATGCATTCACATGACCAAGAAAACTGAAAAGACAAAAAGAGAAATATTTAACATCTTCCACTATCTTGAGACTGTCTTTAGGATTTTATCAGATTTTTTGTCCATATTTTATTTTAGACTGTCATGTATTGTACATATTGAATACCAAAGAAATAAAAAATCATAATTTAGATTGAAATTTTATTGAAAAATTTCAATCTCAACTATAGTTTTTACTGGACAAAAAAATATAATAAAATATTTACATCCACTATATTTCCACTTTTGGTACATCAGTTTTGTTTTATTTGTTTTTCAGTTGAAGAGTGTAAGAAGAGATGGATGTCCCTAAGAGACAGCTCCAGAAAATCTTTAAAGAAGAGGAGGAGTACATCTGGCCAGGCGGCTAAACAAATACGACCCTGGAAATTTGAATATGTTGTGTCATTTCTCGTACCACACATGAGACAAAGAAACTAAATTTCCAATTTAACGGTTGAATCTGGGGAAAATACGGATTTTTCTTGTGTTGTTGTTGATAATCTTAAAAATAAAAAAAAGATCTGCAGTTACTGAAACTGATGCATTGAGTGCCTTTTTTAAGGCAATGGAACAAACTGTACGGAAGTTCAGCATTCTCATGCAAATCGAAATTAAAGGAAAAATTGCTAATCTAGTTCATGAATACAAAGAAAAGAATTATGAGAATCAACATCCCCCTTTACAAGAGACATCTCCACATATTAATACTCAAGAAATGGAGCTTCTTTGCGATGACCACTCTACCCAAGAAAAAAAAAACCTCCACTCTGAGAATGTCCTAGTTACCATAACGCCCGACAGCTTAATATTTGGATTAATATGTATGAATGCATATAACAAAAAAATGAAAATTTATAAATGAATTTATTTATTACAACTCCCCAAAGTTCTAATTACAAAATACTCAACAATATTAAGGTAAACATCTTAATAATGCAACAGTCTTGAAATATGCGAAAGGGTAAAAGGTTATTCTCCCACCCTACCGAGGGAACCTGGAATATTTCGTATGTTTCCACGGTAACAAAGCGTGGCAGTTTGCGCATTTAGTTTTGCAACAGTAAGCAAAGAACGGGTCTGATAGGTACCCTCTCCCTCAGAAAAAATGTCGTTCAAAATTCTATCTTCCACACCGCGCCGACAAACTTGGACACCCCTCGGCCTGGGAAAGGGCTGGGGGAGGGACTTGTTGACCAATCGCTAGCAGGTAGAACCACAGTTGTCTGTGATTGGTGCAACATCCCAAGGGGCAGAAAGAACGCTGTCTCAGGGGGAGGGGGCTAGTTTGTTTACGTACGAGACGGAAATATCGTCATATTTCCCTGCCGAAGGAGATAGTTTGCCTGCGCGTACGCCACGACGAAAAAAATATTTCTAAGCGGGGTTTTCCGTCCAGAATGATTGTCTATAGACCAGTAAATATTTATCATTTTAGCAACAATTATTCTAACTTTTAGTAATCGATTTGTAAGTCCTGACAAACTGCTATTTTGAGATATTCATTTCAGGCACAATTTGCGGAGCCTTCCCGGCCGTTCTAACGCATATTTCGAAATTGTTTATAAAATTATAAATTGTTGCAAAATTGTTAATTCACTGTTTTTGGTTCTGGGATATCGGGAGACTCTCCCCCTTTAGATTTGCAAAATTTTGGAAATTGTTTATAAATTTGCAATTGTTGCAAATTTTTTTATTGTCTAATCTGAATGGCGTTTAAATATGCAAAATTCCGGAATCCGTTCGGTGCTATTATATCTCCTTCTCGAGATATATGTAATTGTTTATAAGAAATTAACATCTTAGTAGACCCCATTTGTTTGCGCTTAATTCATTCGCGCTAGCAGAATAGCGTGGGATGGGCATACTGAAAAAACAGTTCTCCAATGCCGCGCTTTTGCATGCCACATACGCTTAAAATGCACTTGCTTGTAAACAAATTCTGTGGCCAATTTAATTATGCTAAATTCGTATTTTTACGGCGAGTATGAGCATAACTTTTATTTGGTTTTTATATTCTCTTTTAAGTTCTACAATTTGCAAGTCGATATATTTATCAAATAGGAAGGAAATTGATTATAAAAAAATATTTTTCAAGGTGCATTACGCCCAAACAATTGTTTCTGTTTTTCTATCAAACGGATGTTGAGCAACCGAATAACTATATTATTAATTTTTCTTAAGTCCCCTGTTAACACCGAGAGTCAGAAACTATTTGTTCCTCTTGTTTAACCATTACCATTAAAAAATAGGGAAACATATTGCTTAGCTGTTTGCTATAAACTGCACTGGATTGGATGAATGTAGTGTTAAGGTTTTCAAATACAGAAATATATTTAATTTTGGGTTTTGAAAGATCACATGAGTAGAATCACACATCACAATATTTACACAAATATAGAAAGGTCTAAATAAACGTATATAAACTTTAAGTTAATATTTTCAATTCAATTTATCATTCCTTTCTAAAACTGTTAATTTGATGATTTCATTGTATAATATTCAAATCAGAGCTTTATGTGCTAAATCTACGCATTGTTAATACATATTTTTAAACAACATTAATACATTTAATATACATTTAAAAGATTTTTAGATTGGCGAACGTTTCAATGAAATTTCATGAATTCCTAAATGCTTGAAAATAAATACATGTAAAATTAAATAATTGTAGCGTGTAAAAATATAACGAACTCACGTATTTGGTAAAACGAGTTGATATTACTAAAAGAAAGCAAAACATATGTTATAGCAATTCAAAGAGATTTAGCGTTTGTTTACAGTTTAGTAAATATCAATGCTCTAGCATTTCCCAGTGAAAATACATAGAACGAACTTGGTGGTCAAGTGATATGACCTTCCCAACACAGACTACATTTCAGTATCGTCAGAATTCGAAGGTGGTTTGTTGGCCGCCATTCTACGAATCTATCAAAACCTTGAATTTTGCACGATCATCTGTACAGAGAGAACGTAGCGGTTTATTAAACGGAAACGGGCCATTCGAGGTATGTAATGTGCACTCTTTGAAAACGATTAACCATTATAAACTATCCCTAAGAAAAATATCAAATAAACAATGTTAAAGGTCACCAGCTTAACATTGCCTTTACTATTTGAATGTTTTCAACATCCCCAAAACCAACAGAAAACCCATGTTTTTACAGGTTATTATAAAACCAATTCAATAAATATAAGCATTTATTCACGTTATTATTTTTAAAACACTCAAATATCTACGATGTTATTTGATTCATGTCTTCATCGAAGATCTGAGATTAAATACTGATAAGCAGAGAAAATTAAAGTAATTGTGAGTGATTGATGAAGTTGAATGATCAAATGAAAAACAATGTTTCTTGCTTCATATAATGCTATCGTGTTTAACAGACATGTAATTACATGGGATACCTATATTAAAACATCCAAACTAATGAAAATTTTCAAAATTAAAATCATCAATAAAACGTTGATTCATCAGCATGGATTATATTATTAAATACTTGTTTGAGATTCATGTGCTCCTGTGTGAATAACGTAGTAAACGTGATTCGTATGATCCAGTTTCTCAGAATAATACAAAACCTGCTAGACACATACACTAAACATAATAGTAGTCAAATAGTTATTTACGACATGAGCATCATAAGATATCTTATTACAATACGAAATTGGAGAATTATCAAACAAGACTCTTTAGCCGAAATTGTTAACCAATTGAATATTGTAATATAATGTTACCATTCGAATATCATAGAAAGTAAGACGCAATTTGTCAAAATTCATGTAAACTATAATTTTCCTTTAAATTTTACTCCTTATCCTGCGAAAGATGTGTGACAGTCCTTATGTTAACAGTTCTACTTCCATGGGTTTAATTAATTAGTTTGCGGTACGCAAATTATTTTTTTGGGTTTTAAAGAGGCATGGATATACAGAGTGTCGGGGAAGGAAACGTCGAGAGTTTGAAAAAAGCTGTTTAAACAATTTTAATCATACTTTGTCTAATAAACTACATATATATTTTGAATGGCTGAGCTGCAATAAACACGCAAATGTTGGTTTCAAAATATGATTTCTACGCAAAACTTTGCATTCTAGAATCATGTAAACAGACCATAAACATGTAACATGTTTATTACTAACAACATAAATTAATATATTAGTTCAGAAAAAAATTAACCGAGAAATAAAAAAGCAGTCGAACTGTGAAAATTGGGTGCTTCTTTATTTCTAGGTTAATTTTTCTTTCTGATCAAATGTATTCATTTATTTTGTTAATCATAAACAATTTAGATATTAATGAAGTGTTTATATGCTTCTACAACGCAAATGGTTGCCTAGAAAACATATATCCAAACCAACATTTGAATGTTTTTTGCGGCTTAGCCATTTGGAATATCCGTGTAGTTTATTAGACAAAATAAGCTTAAAATTGTCTTAACAGCTATTTTTCGAAGATTCGACATTTCTTCCCCGAATATCCTGTATATAAAAGGCTTGATTTTTGTTGGTACGCGACGGAACGGCGTTCCGGTTCTTTGGAAATAATTATGAAATTATATTATATATAAATAGCTATTGCTATTATATTAATAATTAATTTGAGGCGCGTTTCGGGGCCTCAAATTCGGGATTCGAAACTGGGTCTTTAAAGGTAACTCACCTGACACAGTTCCCCCTCACCACCACGTACACGACAAGATCACCTCCTTTCCGATGCGAAAACATAGTGAAGCATTTGCAGTTTTAAAAAAACAGGGTGTTCAATTTATCTTAATACAAGATCTATTTTTAAAAAGAGTTTTCATTAAACAAAAATCTCTAGCGTTCATATTGTTTTTCGACAATGTTATAAAGATCAGTCGGGGCTAATATTATACAGTAGAAAATTGGGGTTAATGTATTACACTTTAAGAGTTGTTATTTATTTATGTCCAAAATTAACAAGAAAATGACAAATGATAGGAAATATATTCTATTATAATGACCATATAGCAAACACTCAGAATGTAACAATATTTGTGAGGAAAAAAATCAAAACTAAAATGCCTAATTTTTCCAGTCAAAAACTTTACCACCGTGATATAAATCTTTTGATGTTACTTCGTTATTTTTTATGACACGATATTTTTGAAAATAGGTTATCATTAAGAAAGAGTTAATATTCTTTTCTGCGTTAAAATAATGCAATAATATTAATCGTGTCATGATATATAGTGCCTCAAATTTGTGGGGTTAATATGATACAACTTAAGAGACTAATGTAATACGGGTGTCGGGGCTATTTTGATACACTAAAAATTAACACGCAGACAACTGGAAGGGATTTTTTTATGTTTAATATTACATCAAAGGCGCTAAAATTCCGATTTGATGTTGATAAACTATCCAAGTGTTTATCTGAGAAAGAAAGAGCAGGCGACAATTCATATAGATTTCCTCGTTCTCCTCCCTACCCAGTACATGGTGATTCACTTATGATTATGAATTGGCGGGAGCTTCTACTGTTTCAGTGCAGTTACTGTTTTTTCACTGGAATCACAAGGAACCAGGCCTACAATAGGAGCTAACACCATCCCTTCAACTCCAGATATCAACAGTTCTCATCCAGTACTTTTGAGACAATACTGTTGGAAAAAAATTAAAAAACAGTAGCCCTCCAAAGAATAAGGAAGCGGTTAGACCCAATAGCAGCAATCATTACTAGTGAAGAGTGGATCATTACTAGGAAAGAGTGGAGTGTTTAATTTACATTAATTTAATATCTATTTTTAAAAAGAGATTTCATGAAACAAAAATCTCTAGCGTTAATATTTGTTTTCGACAATGTTAATAGGTATTAGTTTGCAATTTTCGAAAATTCAGATCGTTCGCCCAAAATTGAACGTACGCCACCTTTAAACATCTTGTGCTTCGAGCAATAGATTTACAGAAAAATTGGAGCATTTTTTTAGAAAATTATGTAAATATGATGGGGTTTTGGTGTAAAGTACCTTCAAAATTACAAGATTCGTTTCAAATTCGAAGATTCGTAATATTAGCCAGATCGTTCAAGGAATATCAATTTTGGTGAAAATCGTGTTTACTTCAGGCTCTAGAATTACTCACACGAAGGCGGATTCACAAAGAGGTTTTTTGGAAAATCACTTTTTCGGGTTCAAAAAACAAGCGTTTTGACAGCCTTGTGTATAGGAAATAAAAGAACAATACCTACAATCCACTTTTTTCGAACTAGCTACTTACAAAACGTGTTTTCTGTGAAAATTTCGACACTTCATCCTACAGCATAACGTAACTCTCTTTACACGTGGAGGTAAAAATATTCCAGCGTTACTGGGATCTGAACTCGGATCCCTGTAGTCTGTAGGTCTGGCTCGACCGCACTGTGCTATCACAGATATTTCTCTATCCGATGTCCAAGCACACTTACTACGAAAAGAATAGTTACGTGATATTCATTGCACTTAGATTTTTTATTAGAGAAATGTTCTACATGTTTCAAAGATATCAAATTCCCCAAAATAATGCAACCGAATAAACCCACGCAACTACATAGCTCATTTTACTAAGAAATATTTTCAACCAGAAGTCGTGGTCTTTAGAACACTCTGTGGACGTCGTTCCCGGTCTTATCTTTCGGCGACTATGGCCAAGGTTGAATTACGTCACAGATGAAAGTTGCGATAACGCTAGAGCTCTACACAGCCACACATGCAGACGTTCTGAAGCCAGAATCGCAATAGGGGCATTTTTATACGTGATTCTTAAAGACATTAACACACTAAAATAAGTAGTGGCGCCTCAAAACACATGCTTTATGTGATATTTATAATGGATACGAATGATTCTAACTATACAATTAACCGCAAAATTGTTCCTACCTGTTTCTAGTGAAAATTGGGTCTGTGCCATCTCCTTTTTTCCTAAAATAAGAGCAAAAACAATTAAAAGTGGCACTGATTCAATATTTTTTTATGAACTCTCTGAATTTTCGAAAATTGTAAAATAAAATACAATTCTATAAAGTATTTGCAGATGTAGCATCATTTATATATATTGATTTTTTATTTTAAAACGGTCAATTTGTTTGTATGGTTACATAAAACTATTTACATTTTTTTCTGAAAGATCGATTTTAAAATATTTGGAAACTGTTCAACATGAAATTATTGACTATAAATTCCAATTCAAAAAGGAATATGTTTTCTTTCAGTATGACCTTTTTAAAAAATTGATTGACTTCTTGTGAGTAGGAAAACATTCTATACATAACTTGTTAACAACCTTTGTTTCTTCAGTCATTCAACATCTCCTATGATGTCAACTTCACCCCCTCATTGGACGGTGACTCAGTCGTCATCACTCCCTCATTGGACGATACCTCTCCCGTCTATATCGACCTCCATTGGGACGCTACTGTCTTTGTCTTCAACCCGCCATTTGACGATGATTCTGCCGTCTTCATCAGCCCCTAATCGGAGGACACTACTGCCGTTTTCATCCCCCCCTTCATGGGACAAATCTTCTGTTGTCCTCATCAACCCCTCATTGGACGACTCTTCAGTAGTCTAAATCAACCCCCCATTGGAAGATGCTTATACCGTCTTCATCAGCCCCTCATCGGACGACACTACTGCCGTTTCATCCCCCCTTCAGCGGGACAAATCTTCTGTTGTCCTCATCAACCCCTCATTGGACGACTCTTCAGTAGTCTAAATCAACCCCATTGAACGATGGTTATACCGTCTTCATCAGCCCCTGATCGGACGACACTACTGTCGTTTCACGCCCCATTCATGGGACAAATCCTCTGTTGTCCTCATCAACCTAGTTCTGGAAGCGTCTACACATTTGTCATGTTCTGCCAAGGTCATTTACGTCCGTCGTTGTCGCTGTCGCTGTCGATAAACCGTCGTCGTCAACAAGTCTTACTCCTCCTCTATATCCTCCCAGTCAGCGTCGTCGCCGTCGTCGTCGTCATCTGCAAATAGCAAGAAACACATGTGTGGGTATATATATTTATTATATAAACACATCACTAAAGATATTAAGATTTCGGAAGAAATGTTTTTATACTTTTTACTCTCGGCAGACAACGCGTTAATATTCCAGGAAACAGAAGATGATTAACAGTATGCATTTAAATCTTAAATCATTTAATGATTTACAGTATGCATTTAACCACTTAAATCATGTTTATGTTAAAAATACGATGTTGAAATTTCGAAGGAAGAACAAAAGTGAAGGCATTTTGGGGAAAACATCTAATACGATTCAAAATAATTTTGGATAAAATATATTTGGAGCATGTTTCCAGTTTCAGCTATTTAGGTTGTCAAGTTCATCAAGATATCAGTAAAGACATGAACATTCAACTGGCAAGTTTCCAAAGAATTTGTGGTAATATACATAATACATTAAAACATAAGATAAGGCCAGATACAAGAATAAATTTTGATTGGACTATGGCT
>BLKR01007650.1:0-33689 GCA_011170035.1 Teleogryllus occipitalis
GACCATATAAAGACAGACAGACGCTTTGCCCTAAACCAATTTTTCGTTATCAAGTAGTCACAAAATGTGGACAGGAACACGTTACAGGAAGTAATTTACTTCGCATAAGAACAAGATTTATCAGATTTTTCGATACAAGAGCCTGAGCCTGATGCTAGTGAATGCATAAAATTAAGGATGCAAATAAATTCTTTTATCATTTAAATATTGTATCTGTAACACAATAGAAACGTTTGTTTGGAATTTTTGAAAGCAAATACATTATTTCAATTTAACAATCAAAACCTGCATAGAACGTCCTATAGAGGGAGAAACATTATTCTCCAACAATGAGAACAATGAGAAGTGCCGGGAATTCGAATTATCAGTTTCAAAGATAAGCAAAAATTACTCTAAACTTCTTTTTATTTTCCAATAATGTAGTACATGATCTTATGTAAAGATCAAATTTTGAAGAACAGAATTCGTGTACTATTTATAACACCACTCATGAGCCTCATTGACTTTAGTAGTTAAAGAGCCCATAAACTCAAATAAATAAATTAATTAATACATTTTCATTCCAGTTGAAAAGAGACGTGATGGGGAAAGCTGACACTAAAGTACACCCACGGCCTGCTGCCAATACATTTTCGCTCCTCATCTTTTGGTGAGTGCTCAACATCGAACTTTGAATCTCTTGTTATCTATTGTCTGAAAAATATTTCTAATTGACAACTAGCGGATGACAAGGGAGAGGTCTCATTAGCTAATCAAAGATTTCAAATTGTGATATCACTGCAGAGTTGCCGATGCTCATTAAGAAAAAAATGAAATTTACAGCGCAAAGCAACTGAAAATTGAAGAGCGCCATTAGTTATTTGGTTATGCATCATGTGGGCGGCTCTGTCATCTAATAGTGTGTACTCTTTACGATTTGTTTTCTTCCTACTGCTGTTGTGGTCTGATCCAAGAATGCCACCCGACTACGTGTCTACCGCCCGAGTACGTGGTCACATCGTTCTACTCCACCCCCAACTGTTAAGTAGATAGGAATATTATTCGGACAGTTGTTGGAAAAACCATGATCAATACTATGTTGGAAGTTCATACTCATTAAGTTCACACTCGTTAAGTTCATACTCGTTAAGTTCATACTACTCGTTAAGTTCATACTCGTTAAGCTCATACTCGTTAAGCTCATACTCGTTAAGCTCATACTCGTTAAGCTCATACTCGTTAAGCTCATACTCGTTAAGCTCATACTCGTTAAGCTCATACTCGTTAAGCTCATACTCGTTAAGCTCATACTCGTTAAGCTCACACTCGTTAAGCCCATACTCGTTAAGCTCATACTCGTTAAGTTCATACTCGTTAAGTTCATACTCGTTAAGCTCATACTCGTTAAATTCATACTCGTTAAGTTCATACTCGAACAAGTAGCCATACACTTGCATTTACATTATAATCTTACGTATATTCCACAAGTGTATTCGAGGCATGTATACCCATTTATTAACAACACACATGCACTTTTTGAGATAATTCGTTAACCTGTCTGCGGGACTTGAAATTGACGTAAGAGTGTCCGTTATCTTTGGGATCACGTTATACACATTACACGCGCACAGGGCCGGATTAAGCTTGACGTAGGCTCTAAGCGCAAACTTTTCGAAGGCGTCAGAAAAAATATATGACCGTATTAGGCTGTAATTATTAGACTTTTTGGAATTTAAAAAACATTAATTTAAAGGAATGGAGATGATACAAGTCATCCGAAAGTTATGTAGTATTATGTGCCTGAAAGATTTCTCCTTTTTTATTTTTTATTTTTTCACGCACTTTTACAAATATACCTTTGTAAAGTGATGTGTATATTGTTATGTGCAAATTATTGAATACGTTTGAGCATGTTTGAATGCGATAATACTTTTCGTAAAAAATATTAATTTTTATATTCTTATTCTGCGGATAGAGAGAATCATACAAGCAATTCATTGAATGTCCCAAAGTATAATCGAGAGTAAGGTAACCTATTGGCCCTATCTTCGCTGCGAACTCCAGGTGGATTCACAATGCATCTTGAGCCCAGATAATTGAAGTGAAAGTGCATCTAACTTGCTTCTGATGGAATAAATCTTTATTTTCACGAGGAATAGTTTAATTCTGAATGTCCTTCTCATGATTATGTATTGTAAAGGAGTTCATCACGGACATGGTTACGTTTGTCTGATTGCCCCTAAGTTTCTGATCCAGGTAGAATAAAGCTGAATGTTCAGCAAGAATAGTTAAAGTCCGAGAAGATCAACTTAGGTTGACCTTCTCGGGCCTTAGCTATTGCTTTCAGGCATCTTGATCAAAATATGTAAGACCGAGGTAACCAAACGAGGTTGCGTGCAGATGGCGGACAGAGAAGTTTTGAGCAACGGTAGATTAAGCCCTCTGAGGCGTTTTAGACCTATTGTTCTACAGTGGTGAGTCGTCGTTCACTGGGGCACTGTAAGTCCAAGATTCTCGGCACAGATTCTGTGCTGCAGGGGGATTCAGGATTTTTGAGTAATGGTAGATTAAGTGCGAGATTAGATAGGTTTTGGGCTGTAGGTGGAGTGCTGCGTCTGAAGCAAGGATAGTACAAGTGAGTGTAAGCCTATCTGTACTGTGAGCTGTATGAGAGCTCAGGCATCTTGAGAAAGGACAGCATATGTCCAAGGTAGCCAACCTAGGTTGTGTGCAGGTGGTGGACTCAGGAATTCCGAGCAACAGTAGATTACGTTCAAGTCGGTCAATTTTAATTTTTGTGCTGTAGACTGCGTCTGAATCAAGGGTATTATAAGTGAGAGTGAGCCCATGTAGGTTGTGCGCTGTACGTGGGCCCATGATTCTTGAGCAAGAGATGTGTAAGGCAGAGGTAACCAACCGAAATTGTGCGCAGTCGGTGGACTAAGGATTTTTGAGCAACGGCACATTAAGTCAGAGGAATCAATCTACGTTGTGTGCTGCAAGTATAGTCGTGCTTGTTAACTAAGGGCAGTGTAAGTCCGAGGTGTCCAACACAGATCGTGTGCTGCAGGTGGACTCGATCTCTCTTCGAGCGCGGACGGCGCAGAAGCCCTCTGGAAGCCGAAGATCTGCACCACTGCCCTGAGAAGGACCGCTGCAGCCGCCTTGGAGACCTCCTGGAAACGTGAGCTTTCACCTCTGTATTGCCCCTCCCTATGCACGCCCACAGAGAAGTGCACGACGTAAAATTCCTTTTAAACTCCCATTCAGACACCAGCGTCGGAATGCAACTCACGTACAGTACATTCTAGACAAATGTGAGTTGACCTTTTAGTTCCCCTGCTTTGCCCGGAGCGCTTCTGCACCTTGTGGTCTGCGCCTTTGTGAACGTAAGCGCTGAGGGAGCATTCCGCTGCGCAGGGCGTGGGAGGCGGAGCTGAGGCGCAGAAAGCCCAGCCTGCTGCGCGCGCTGCTGCGCGTCTTCTGGTTGCGGCTACTCTTCGGCGGCCTGCTCCTCGCCCTCTATTCCGTCGGCATCACGTGAGTGGTTCGCGCCCAATAAGCGTCTCCTCTGTAACATTCTATGATACAGAGAATTATTCAAAGTGTAAGGGATGCAATCGTTGGCTTCCGCGGCCTTAGTTATATGAAGGCTCTCGGTTGACCCGGTGACACCGCCTCAAGGGGAGTAAAGCCGACGTCTCGGCCATCACATCGTGGACGTCTCGAGGGCTGGAATGCTGCATTCTATCCATGAAGACTACCAATGGAGTGACGGCGACTACCAGGCTAATGTTGCCGTCGCTGCTGGGTCGCATAGTGAACAACTTGTCGGAGGAGTAAAGATGTCTGTGTGTGTGTGTGCGTGTGATCGTGCACAGTGTCATGGTACCGACCCTGTTGGGGCGAATGATGGATCACTTGGTGAAGGAATAAGGATTTGCGCGTGTGTGTGTGTGAATGTGTATGTGTGTGCACGCGCGCAGGCTGGTGGTGCCGCCGCTGCGTTGGCGCATACGTGGGGCACTTGGCGGAGGAGTAATTATTTGTGTGTGTGCGTGTGTGTAGGCGAGCGCAGGCTGGTGGTGTTGCCATGGAGAAGTACTTCGCGGAGGAGTAAGGATTTGTGTGTGCGTGGGTGCAGGCTGGTGGTGCCGCCGCTGCTGGGGCGCATGGTGGAGCACTTCGCGGAGGAGGCCCGCGGCACGGGCGGCGAGGCGGAGGCAGCGGCGGGCGCCACGGCCGTGTGCGTCTTCTTGCGCTTTCCTCTGCCGCACGGTTTCCTCGTGGCGCAGGCCGCAGGCGTGCGCGCGCGCGCCACCTGCGCAACCCTCCTCTACCGCAAGGAATTGCGTTCAGAAATAGTCCTGTAGAACGAATGGACTTAACAATAACAAGCGTACAATCCACATTTACCATTAACGTTCTTATGAATGTGAAGACAGCCATTTATCCTTACGGATGCAAAAAATACTCGCAAAGGTGAGTATTACAGCAATGTCTACAGTACAGTAATCAGTTGAGTGGTCGTTGTCATTCCTGGATATTAATTATTTCGTATAACATGTGCGCCAAAATATCGAGTGGTTTAAATTAATTTGCTGTGTCTTTAAATTTAATAGTTGCAAGAGGACTGTAACAATCCAAGATCCCCACGAACAATTTAGATGCAAAGAACAAACATAACAAGGAATGGCATGAGTAGGAGATGGAAAAACAGAAGAAAGCGGTGTCGCGCACTAATATTTTTTTTATAAATTAAAGAAGACGCGACAAAATCCCGATTTGGACAGTACGAATCAATAGCATTCATTTAGAGGAACATTTCAAAAGTTATTCGAAGCGAATTGCATCAGGGGTTTAAAAGATATGAGTGATTTTGACAATACATTTTAGACGATATAACTAGAGATTTTTACAGCCATTGTTATCATAAGAAAGGTAATGTAAAGAAGCGGTTTTTCCTAAAAATTAAGAGAACGCGTAAAGCGATTGAAATGAAACTTTCGGGATTAACAAAGAAAATCACGCGGAAAATTATGACATTACTCGCAACTCTGAAAAATATCGAGGAGCTGCAGTAGAGATGCCAATTGAAATTGTATATTTGGAATTTTAACGAGAGAACAATGATGCGTCGCGAGCGACGGAAATAAAGCAATTTTGGCGTTAATAAACATGAGGAGATCGTATAAGAAATAGTAATAAGATATAAATTGATAATTAAAAGTAGTAATAAAGAGAAATAGCCTGGAAATGACAGAATTAAGTAAAATGGTATGATATTTTTGGTAAAGACACGTAAGCGATCGGTAAATGTTCCAGAAAAAAAAAGTTGAAGACACAACGCAACAATGACAAGAAGATGATGCGTAGCAAGCTCGAAGTCAGACGTGGGGAAGAACGCTCCGAAAAAAGATAAAAATTTTAGTATGCAATTGTGCGAAAAACACGGTGAACATGAATGGATATAGTGAGTTTAGGCAATGATGTTCGTAATAACAATGCGTAACGCGGAAATATTTTATGCGTCGCAGTATATTCAACAATAGGACATTTTGGAGGAAATGTAGTACGCGATAGACCGATAATCACGTTATTAGTTGCGTAATGGAAATAGGATGATAGGGGAATGAAAGGACATGCTAAGAAGATATTAGCGAGTTCAAGAAAATTTTGGTAATGTGTGGGGATGGAGAAATGCTGCGGGAGGATGGATTTGGAGGATGCTGCGTAATATACATCGAGGACGGCGCGCAACAATGGTTTGCTGCGGATTACAGCGTTTTCGGCAAAAGGGAAGTTATGAAACTTTGTTTTTTTGTTATGAAATTCACATTTTGAAGGAGAAGAAAGATTAAAATTAGCTTCTGTACAAGATCAAGTTCTGTCTTAACGTAAAATAGATTCAATAGATATACAGGCAGAATGCGCATTCGGGTGTGAATGAGTTTATTTATAATTGTCAGTATGAATGGAAATATTTTGGATTTTATGTCATGTAATTTAAGGGTATTATATCGTTGATGTGTTTATGTGCTTATTTTGTTTGTCGTTAAGTGTTTTATGTGAGTCATGGGAGAGCAACGACCCCAGTTTGTGTGTGTATATATATATATATGTGTATATATATATATTTCAACTAAAATAACGACTAGCACAGGAATTACAGAAAATAAATGGCGAACATCACTTGGTTCGACATTAAATTAAACGAACGTAGTTTAATTCTTGCATGTAGCTAGTTAATGACCTACGCCCACGTGCCCGAATAGTTGTTAGATCCTGTACAGGTCAGCCACAACCTCACACCCAGATTTTTGGTGTAAGTAAGAAAATATCGGAAGTTCTGGGGGGGGGGCAGCTAGTCGACGGGCAACCTTAGAGGTGGAAGCTGAGTATAACCAGGGCAATTGATAAGAGCGGGTTTTGGTTATTATTTTGGCGTTATAACGCCGGGCGATTATAAATATTATAGTTGATCTAGAGCAGGTAGTGGTTAATTACATATTTTGGTGCGCCTAACGAGGGACGATTATAGTTGTTTTATAGATATGAGGAGGACGGTTCATTACATCATATTCAGTTACTCTTTCAACATTCTCTTCTTTCTCTATACATCTTTTGAGCTGCCGTGCAGATTTTGATATAAAATTTATATCAGTTTGTTCTTGATCAAACTGTTTAATAATTTTCATTCAGGAGCCATTGGTAGTTCAATTCATGTGAGTAAATAATGGTGGTATTGCAATTTTGTACATTCCTTACATTTGTTTCAGACGCTCTTCTCCTTTTTTTCTTGCCACATACAGTCTCAAAACGCCTGCTTTTGGATGGAGCTGTCCATGAAGGGTTAGCATCTTTCTTGTTTTCCTGTCTATACCTTTAATTATTATTATTATTATTATTATTATTATTATTATTATTATTATTATTATTATTATTATTATTATTATTATTATTATTATTTTTGGCTCGCAAATGGGCCATCTTGGACCACGCAGGACATGCACTTGCACGGGCTCAGTATCATTTTATCACTTTGCCAGTCTTGCATGCAACTAATCAGTGGGATCAGCATTATGCTGAATCCGATTCTTATACCCCAAGGTTGTTAGTCCTGGGGGGATGGAAGATGGAATGATGATGATAACGATGGATGTCACATACAGACGTACACAAATACACCCATGCTCAAACTCGCGATTCTTTCCTCCGTCATCGCCACGGCACTACTGCCTTAGCGATCTCGGCTATCCGGACTGGAACCTTGAATAAAAATAATAATAATAATAATAATAATAATAATAATAATAATAATAATAATAATAATAATAATCACTTAAAAATTCCACACCTTGGCTAGATGAAATTCGAAAGGACCTCAAAAACGCAAACATAAGACCAGCAGACATTTTAGAAAGAGACACCTTCAGACACAAAGTAGACAAATGGGAAGTTATGTCAGAGCAACCTAAACAAAAACAGTACAGACCAAAATGGTCAGAAGAACGTAAACGAGCCTTCTCGGAAAGAATGAAAGCCTATTGGATCTACAAGAAGAACTCAAAGAAAAATTGATCGAGTTACTTGCTTAACGTCTTCCATTTCTGCGGAGAATTCTCCAATAATAATAATAATAATAATAATAATAATAATAATAATAATAATAATAATAATAATAATAATAATAATAATAATAATAATAATAATAAAATTGTCTATTTGTGGCGAGGCTCAGGCCTGAAGGCCTGCACGTCCGCCTAACCACTTTCATTAATATACAATTTTAAAAATTACAGTTGAGGCGTTCGGATGTTATTAATATTAACGGACTTTTCATGTCGCAGAAGAAAAAAAAATCAATTTGTGACTACGATCTACATCAATTTATTTGTAGCCAAATGAATTTATTGTCATTTTTTGTTTATTCTTGAAATTTTGCAAAATGGAAAGACATGATGTAAGGAACATTCTTAAAAAATTAGATAAAAAAAGAGCTTGCACTTATTCCACTTAGAATCAATAATTCAAAATTCGCCCAAAATGTCAGTTGTCTTTACCCGACATGCCTCAACTGTGAACAATAAACAAAAAAGGGGGGTTTATTTTATATTTACATAACATTACAGTCACTTGGTTGATTGGTGATTCGCGCGTCGACTGCTAACGTCTTTAGTCATGTAAATGTAGTGCATGTTTTCCGCTCGTGAAGTGGCGGTGATCTTCCCCGCTCGATAGCAATATCCGGTGCCGACCTACGTCAGCTTGCAGACATTTTCCCCAATTGATTGATTGATTGATTTTTTCGTGTTTCCGGGCGCGTCAACTGCTTTGGTCATTAGTCCCGTTAGTGTAGTGCATGTTTTTTTTCTCGGGAGATGGTAGTGAACTTCCCCAGCTGGATGGCAAGATTCGGCGCCGACCTACCATCAGCTACTGGGGTTTCCCCCTAACCAGGACTCTCCCACCAGCGGGGTACCGCCCCAGACGGGACAAGCTCTAAGCTCCCGACCGGTCTCCCGGAATATGTGGTAGTGTAGTGCATGTTAGTGTAAGTGTGTGTAAGGGGACAGGATAGGACAAGGGAGAGGAAGGAAAGATCGCGCGCGGTCCGCGGCCCGTTTGGTAGGGTAATGCTGCGGCATTCGCCTGGTGTTGATCGGAGAAACCACGGAAAACTACCGATCAGAGCAGCCGGCCGCTAAAATTCTCCTCCAGACAGCGACTGAATTCGATCTAGCTGGAAAGCTAGTGTCGAAAATCCTGCCGCCGTGGGGAGTGGGAACCTAGAACCTCCCGGTCAGAGGCGCTGCAATGACATCAGTTGATGCACTGAGCTACCGCTCCCGGTACCGACAGGAGCAGGCTACTCGAATTTTATAAGAGGATACGTGGGGAGTATACTTTGGTGGACTTTACACTTGGTGTACAACTCTGACTGTAGAAAACGAGCAGAAACTAAATTTTAGAAATAACAATTATGTTCTCTAAGTGCCTCGTAATGCTCACTAGATAATCGAGGCACGAAAATTCTTGAAACGCCAGGTCAAGCGGTTGCCAGAACGCAGCTTCTTTTCGGTCCTATCCAGTACACCACGTTTCGCCTCACTCTCCTTCAGCACTCACTTCGATCACGACTTTCTCCTCTCCTCGTCCCCCCTTTTCCCCCCACCCTCCGGTCGCGACGCCCCGTTTCCTCCCCCACCCCTCCCGCATCGCGACAATTCAGAAGCCACGCCTGTCTCAATATTGTCACTCAGCGTAGGCAAGTGACAGGTTGCCACACGGGGCTCGCGATTATGACGCCTCGCGATGTGAGTGGGTGGGTGGACTGGGCGACGGGTCCAGGCACGTGTGCGACTGCAGTGCTGGACAAGCAGCAACCCAGGCCAAAGTTGAGACACACCTGGAAGCTGCTTGTTTTTGATAAGAGTTTCTCGAACTTTCTAAAACGATATGCCTCCCGGATGGCTAGTGGTTTAAACTACCCTACAATATATTGAATAAAAATTCTAGTACGATGGACTATTTGTTACATGAAATTACAAAGAAAGGTTCAAACTTGTTTATTGACAATACTCTGTGATACACTTAAACAAATATTTTTTGATTTTTATGTATTTGTTTAAATTGTATCACAGGTGATTGTCAATAAATCGTTTGGACCTTTCTTTTGTAATTTCATGTAACAATTAGAATGACAATCTGTACCTTTTCTGTTTTAAAATCTCGATGCACTATTTCCTTAAATAAGGCTAGGGATCATGCGCTATACTTCCTCTCAATTGGCTTATGCAAAGAGGGGGTGGGGGGCCTGAAACTCTTGAGGGGGGTCGCGTAGCCGTACTGAATAAAACATTTTATTTCGTAAATATTGTTCAATCCCTGTATGACATATGGAAGTAAAAATGTTTAATGAGAAAGGGGCTTCAGAGTTCTAATTACCCCCCTCTTGTTTTAAGCTGCAAGAGTATATGTTCCTGATTATTCCCTGCGGGATGGAGCGGGTACGTGTACCAATTTTAGAACAACAGATTAGGCTGAGATCTGCCCGCAGTCTCTCGGCATTCTCTCTATCAATAACTAAGTAATCACCAGTAGTTTCCAAAAGAATCCAGGACGAAACGAAATATTTTAATGCAAATGCAGAAGGTACGATGTTAAAATATCCCGCATCTGTGATTGATTGATTGATGTTTTGGGACACGTCAACTGTTATGGTCATTAGTACCGTTAGTGTAGTAAATATTTGATCCCAAAAGATGGATGGTGGGATCCGGCGCAGCCCAACACGTTCGCCGTCGAGGGGATTTCCCATCCAAAAATTTCCCCAGGGAGGTACTGTCCCAGCCCGGACAAGCTCTAAGCTCGAAAAGGTCTCTTGGCATGTATGGTAGCCTAGTGCATGTAAACGAGTGTGAGATTACGGGGAGAGGATAGGACAAGGAAGAGTAAGGATTGATTGCACGCGGTCAGTGGCCCCTTCGTTTGGATACTGTCCGGAATTCACCTGGTAGGTACCGCTTTTAAAAATGTGCTTTTCGTATAGTATTGTCCGCTTTGCCCAGTTCGAACTAGGAGAACAAATTCTAGTTAGAATAGAATTACTAATGCAGGTTTGCAAAATTCCGTCTCTTTATAAAACGGACTTTTCTTATAATTCTCCGGAAAACTGGTTACGTTTATCAAAAAATTTCTCGGAGGTAGAAAAGCCTGTCTAAGTAGACATATTTGAGTATGTTCTACACTGCCGTACAAGGAGACTGTGCTACTTGAAATATGGGCAATGATACAGAACGGAGTGAGCAGTAGATTACGAATGTAAATGATAATTCATTTTGAGGCCGCTCATCTAAGGTTTATCTTTCTGAATAAAATAAAATATTTCTCACGTTCAACCTCACTTCACTTCCGAATACCAGTAGTCAAACGCAAATTCAAAAGTGCAGTTAAAAAATTCAAAACTTTCCACAGAGTTTCGCTGAATGAAATAAAATCTGCAATCCCAACACAGTCTTGCTATCCCAACACAGACTAAGCAGCCGACACACTATTTAATAAAATGTATTTCTTTCATTTACAAATCGTGCATCACTGAAAGACATTTACTTAAGTAATTGTAGATAATTTTTGTTAGATTTTATGAAAAGGTAATTCAATTCTTGAAAGAAATAAAGAAGTTTGCGAATGTATTTATCATTCAAAACATTGTTGCATTGATTTCAATATACAAATAAATCTAATAGTCTTTAGTTTAGTAAAATCGAAAGAGTGAATCATATATTGAAGAGGTTGTAGCGATACATGTTCAAAGAGTTACTGAACCTTTCTGTATTATCCCTTGTATGAAGACTAGTTTTTTTTTCTCTTTTCTCAGCAAGAGAGAAAGTTGTGGTTCATTTCTGATTCCGCAGAAGGCTCAGAGAACATAAATGACTAAACGCCGTAAGAAGACTTCGTCGGGTTATGTGAGAGTTTCAATGTTGATTGTTCCAGGAATGAGTCATAAATATATGATTTAACAAACGGAAAGTCCTTGTTTCCTCAAGGAAGTGACACAGCAGTTTTAAATATGAAAGCTGAGGTGACTGTAATCGATAAGCGAGGTGTGTGGTCTGTCAATGCAAATTTCCAGAACACTAGGCAACGCTAAAATTTTTCAATACAATTTCGCAAATGCTTAAATTATACAATACGGCAGATCATACACCATTCCCACTTCTCAATTCATAGAAAAGAACTATGTGACTTTTCTTATCATTATGTCCACTTGGTCATTCATTCCAGTTATAAGCACCATAATCACTTCATGTACATTGTTGTCACTCGAATTACATATTTAGAAGCATTGTTCATTTTTTTGGCACGAAATACAATTTCTGAATAAGTGACAGCAAGACGTCCAGTTACGGGGACCTTTATTATCTTCTAAACTAAGGAGACATCATTTACATATCTGCAAGGTTTGAAACACTCTTTGGTAGGAAATACAATTTCCGAGTGAGTGACAACAAGAACGTGGATTTTCTAACTAGTCACAGATTCCTCACACGTCTTCCCGTATTTCAATCGTCCTCATCAATTATTCATCAGGTTCGGCTAGATAGCAACTTCCTATATGTGACTCGTGCTTCGCTGTTCGACAACCTTCAATTCACGGCGTCGTCTCGCCAGCACAGCGATCTTAAACAGTACTCGGAACTTCCGACAACTGGTTTTGGGCATCCAACGTGTGTGCCTGGAGAAACGCGTCATGGATGCACAAAACCACACAACAAGATACCAGCGGGTTTTCCGGAGGAATTCGTAACTTTTATCTCAGAACTCCTGAAAAGGAAAAACTGCGAACACGCACGTAGTGGAGTGGTCAGGGCTGGAATGAGATAAACGGTTTTGCGATGCACAGACTGCCAGATAGATACAGGACGCATGTATCGACTGCAGCTGCACGTTACTTCCAAGAGTGTCGCAATTATATGAAGTATTACATATTAATTTGCTTTAAATTTTATAAAAAGGGCAACAGATAATTAAAAGAAATATACAAGTATGCAAACGCATTTATCATTCAAAACATAATTATTATTATTTAAATTATTAAAATTGTGCAATAAAGGCACAGGTCAAACGATTTAGATACATCGTGAGAGTTATTTCGAAGTAAAACGTGCATACAATGACAATGGTAAAATATGATAAATTGTAAGATGAAAGATGGTGAAGCAAAAGATAAAATGAAGACAGAAAGAAAGAGAGGAATCCAGATAGTAAGTTGGTGGGAGGATACAAAGAAAGTAAATATTCAGGGGGTAATGAGAAATGAGAAGTAGATGGCTAGAGGGTGAATAAAATTAGCAAAGCCTGTCTGCCCGATGCTCAGACCTAAAGGACTGAAACAAGTAGAACAATTTGAAGAAGAACAAGAAAAATGAAGGTTACATCACAGAAGGACGAACACTTCTAATATTTCGTCTTAAGGCAACTTTAACCTCATAAGGAGCAAAGAATTTGTTACGTATCATTATAAATAATTTGGGATAACATTTGCAAAATCGGCTGCACAATCTTACAAATTGTGTTTTTACATATATTATCGCGCATTATATATATATATATATATATATATATATATATATATATATATATATAACATTATTATATTAACTCTCAATGATCCATAATACAACGCAACGTAATAACCATTCGCGTATAATGAAACACAATATCGACAGAACAATGTCGGCTTTATGAAGTAATTACCAGTTTCATTGTTAATATAATTGCACAATCTTCACCACAAACCTATTCCGCTATTTAAACAGGAAACTCTGAAATTGATGGCGACCTTTCAACAGGCCACGCGGATGTTTACCTTCTGACAAGTCTGCGCTACATTACTTCCGCATTAAATTCAATTACGCCAATTATAGTCGTCTGAACTAAACAACACAAGTCGTAATTACCTTTCAGCGCGGAGTCTGAAACCAATAAATTTCCAATCTCCGCTGCGCCGCGTCGCACGGAAGAGTGGGGCGGGTTGGCGCGCGGGCGGCAGAAGTAGCCTGGTGAGCGGGAGGAGTAGATGGACGGATATTCGGAATGAGTGGATGGACGAAATGAGTGATTATTTGAAATGAGTGGATAGACGGCAAAAGCAGACAGACGGCAAGAGCGGACGGACGGCAAGAGCGGACGGACGGCAAGAGCAGACGGACGGTAGGAGCGGACGGACGGCAAGATCGGACGGACGGCAAGATCGGACGGACGGCAAGATCGGACGGACGGCAAGATCGGACGGACGGCAAGATCGGACGGACGGCAAGATCGGACGGACGCCAACAGCGCACGGACAGCAAGATCGAACGAACGGAAGATCGGACGGACGGCAAGAGCATACGGACGACAGCGGATGGATGACAAGAGCGGACGGATGACAAGAGCCGACGGACGGCAAGAGCAGACGGACGGTAGGAGCAGACGGGCGGCAAGAGCGGACGGCCGGTAAGAGCGAACGGGCGGAAAGAACGGGACGGGAATGGTCAGATGGAGTTGACGGTTAGGAAGAGTGAGCGGGTAGGAGGAGTGGGTGGTCAGGAGGTACGGGTGAGGAATCGATGGACAGAAGAAGTGGGCGGTCAAGTATAAGTCCCGAGGAATGGAGAGACATGGTTTGTGTGCAAGAGTGGGCGGGTGGGCTGAGAAATGGGCAGGAGGAAACAATAGTTCAGAGCGAGAGGAGGCAAAGCGGACGAATCGAACGAAGCGGACGTACAAGGCACGTGTACGTACGGGCGACATGGACCTGCGAAGAGGTAGGGCGGAGTGGACGGGCGAAGTGGTCGGGCGCAGTGGTCGGGCGAAGTGGACGGGCGAAGTGGTCGGGCGCAGTGGTCGGGCGAAGTGGACGGGCGAAGTGGATGGGCGAAGTGGTCGGGCGCAGTGGTCGGGCGCAGTGGTCGGGCGAAGTGGACGGGCGAAGTGGTCGGGCGCAGTGGTCGGGCGAAGTGGACGGGCGAAGTGGACGGGCGAAGTGGACGGGCGGAGTGGACGGGCGGAGTGGACGGGCGGAGTGGCGGGTGGAGTGGTCGGGCGGAGTGGTCGGGCGCAGTGGTCGGGCGCAGTGGACGGGCGAAGTCGGGCGCAGTGGTCGGGCGGAGTGGACGGGCGAAGTGGTCGGGCGCAGTGGTCGGGCGAAGTGGACGGGCGAAGTGGACGGGCGAAGTGGTCGGGCGCAGTGGTCGGGCGCAGTGGTCGGGCGAAGTGGACGGGCGAAGTGGTCGGGCGCAGTGGTCGGGCGAAGTGGACGGGCGAAGTGGATGGGCGAAGTGGACGGGCGAAGTGGACGGGCGAAGTGGACGGGCGGAGTGGACCGGCGGAGTGGACGGGTGGAGTGGTCGGGCGGAGTGGACGGGCGCAGTGGACGGGCGAAGTGGACAGGCACAGTGGGCGGACGGACAAGCGTAGCGGAAAAGCGGTTGTGACGAGGGTTCGAGCAAGAGTTGGAGCGGACGGGGGGGGGGGGGGGGAGGAAGCGGGTGGTGGTGTAAACGGGCGAGAGGCGCTGCGGGCGGAGGTGTCGCCAGGGGGAACCCGCATCTCTCCGGCGCGGCGCCTAGACGCAACGCAAGACGTCGAGACCCGCGTAAATCACGCCTCGCCTCCCAAAGGTCTCCCAAGGTTCCCCTTGACCGTTCCCAATACACGCTGCTGGCGAGCCAACCTCATTCATTTTCCCCCGCATCGCTGCATAATCCGTGCTTCGCCCCCTCCTCCCCCAGACCCGTCGCGGCTGCGCTTGGCTCGGCTGGGCTCACGGATTTCTCGCCACTCGCCAAACCCGCTCGCCTGCAGCGGGATACAAAGGCAGGATGGCATTCTAGTTCGTTGGACAAATTTTCGCCTGGACCATTACGTCATCAGTTTCATATTTAAAACAGTCACTTCATTCAAATTTAAAAAAAATTACAATGGTGAAACAATTCAAACGATTCATATTGAAGAGTATTACAAAGAAATTGGGCTTTTTATTAGAAACATGACGGTATCATCGAAGTACCAACTGCTTCTCTGATCAGTAGTTTCACCGGTCATACCAGGCGAATGCAGGAACTTTACCTTAACACACGGGCCTCAGACCGCGCGCGATCTTTCCTTCCTCCTCCTCGTCTCCGCCTCTTCCCTTACAGACACACTTGCATGCACTACACATCATACAGAGCGTTCAAAAAGTCTTTCCGCAGTGGCCGACTCCGCAATCCAGCATTCTTGATGCGGAAACGGCAATATCGCGGGCTTAATAAGCTTGCCAATGTTATTCTCAGAAGCGCGCTCGGTGCAAGTAAGCTGATTTTAAATACAAATACGTAATTGTATTCTTAAGCTATCACCGCGATGTTGCCGTTTTCGCATAAAGGATGGTCGAGTGGAGAGACAGACACTGTGGAGAGACTTTTTGAACGCTCTGTGCATGTCTTGAGACCAACCGGGTGCTTCGAGCTTATTCCGGTTGAGGCGAAGTTCCGATTGGGGATACCTGGAAGGGAAAGGCTCTCAAACCGGCGTGTAGGTCGGCGCCGGATCTCACAGAGAAGGAATTTCTCCGCCTCCCCAAAAGAATATTCACAGCATGCACAACACGTACGGGACTAAAGACAATACCAGTTGACGCGACCCGAAACACCAGTCCATCAAATTTTATTTACTCACTCTGAGTTCATGCATGGTGGCCACTTACTTCCGTATTAAATCAAGGTTCCCTAAGGATAGACTCAGACCACCGTAACTTGTTTTCTACACCTTTCCTAGCGCTACCCTAACTTCCAACATAACACCTCAGACAAAACCTGAAAGCCTGAACACCCTTAAAAAAAAGATCATGTTAACGAGTAGGAATGAATACTCCTTGCTATGGATGGCCATATCCAAAATGTTATAGGTATATGTACTATTATCAAACTCCTCGAGAGGCAGAAATGTCGAACGAGAAGAAATAAAATAAAAAAAAGAGGTGGCCACTTATTTCCTGAATTTCCCCGACTTTTCAGATTTTCCAAAGTGTTTAAAAAGAAATTCCCCCATACGATTTTTAGAGTATTTCACACTATTTAAATAAAATATTAAAACAAGCCTGAAAGTAATTTGTCAGCTCTCTGATTTTGCCGATTTAAAGTAAAAATTTAAAAAAAATACTCAAAAAATAGAAATAGAGCAAAAAATTATGCTGTATTATTTTTTAGGAATAATATCTAGTTTTATAGCCATCTCAATATTTTCCCTGACTTCTAACGATTTTTCCACAAATTTCTTGATTTTTCCCTGACTTTTCCAGAGCAATGAAATTCTCTGTGTTTTTTTTTCCTTCAGTTTTCCATAAAGTGGCCCTGTCATGACGCCTTTGCGTGTTCCGTGTGTTTATTTGCCGTGCAGAGATGGAAGCGCGCAGTGGTATATCCTTCTGGGAGCATGCCAGGAGCGGCGCGGAGGCAGAGTTGGAACAAAGAAGGCGGCGCATGCGTTAGAGGCGTAACTGGGAGGGGATCACAGTTTTCACGTCAGATCGCGTTTATTGCGGGTGAAAGGAATCACAAGGAGCGTGAAGAAACAAACACATATTTAGACCTCAATAAAATGAAATTCATGTGAAAAAGAGTTCTTAAATAATTCGATTCATTTAATTACGTTTTTAATTTATGTTAACTAAAACTGGCATCCATTTATACTTTTAGAGTATTAATATAAGTATTTAAAATTATTGAGCCCGTTTTAATACAATTATTTTAAGTAGTTGAACACGGTCTGTTACAGAGATGTCATTCGTTCTCATAGCAAAGATATGATTACATAAGCAATTTCAAAATTGGAAATGATACAAACTAAATGTATTAAAGTATTAGGAGGGGGTATACAATTCCCAACTACGCGAAAATTGCATATAACAAATTTCAGCGTTTCATGTTTTATTTCTTTGAATTTCGATTTATGAAAGCTTTCCTTATTCCTCGTGCGTGACGCAATGATTTTTTGTTGTTGTTATTATCATCACGTATTGCAGTCTAGAACATTTTCTTATTTACCTATATTTCAACCTGATTATAAAACATTCATAACATTCATTACAATGCAGTTGGAACGATAAATTTATCTGGTCATTTTCCCCTTATTTTTTATAATTATCTTTACAATTAGCAAAACTAATTTTCAAGAGAAATCACCCATCATTTATTTTCCTTGTAAAATAAGGTTAAATAATTATTGCTATTACAAAAATAAAAGAGCTTCACTCCACCTTTGTGACAAATAACGCCGAAACATTTTAGTCGTGTCAGTCTCGCACTTTACAGACAGAATCTTTGTTCTTTCCAAACATCCGAGTTATTGGAGCTTTTTCCTCGGGTAGAACGGACCAACAGAGGCTATCAACTAGCCTCTCATTCCTTCGACTGATTTGCTACCTCTCGCCGAGAAAAAGATGAAAATCAGTGTCCTCCAGCAAACACATTTCTCTTCTTTTTGCTGCTCTTGCGGGAAAACAGCTCTCGCTTTTCACAAACAATAAAACGTAATTCATCTGTCTCGATCATTTCAGTGCCCTTGTTCAGAGACTCACGGAAAATTGACCACACCAGTTCACGGGAAAACATCGAGGGAAGGACTTGCTAAGAAATTATATTTTCAAAACCAATTTTCTAATGCCAAGAGTATATTTTAACACACTTTTTTCTGATGAACATTAACTAAAATATGAGAATATTACATGCCTAACTCGGTAGTTCAGGAAAGGAGGAAAAATTAAGATCTACGAAAGAAAGAAGTAGAAACACGATTTTCATAAAATCCTTCTCAGGACATTTCATACCTTTTTATATGTGTGAAATTCTGTTTGGATGAACATTCAAAAGAAAATATCACAATTGCCCAGACGTAAGCTTCTGTGACCGCAGTCAGTAGACTTTTGGCGGTTCAGGAAACGCCGCCTCCTAGAGATGGCTGCCAATGTATTAGTCATCATACTGCAACCTTCTTCAGGGCGAAATACGCGGAGATAGACCACCTTCATGACTAAAATGCAGTCTTCTGAAGAGTGAAACTTCGAAGTATATAGTGCGTAATGAAATCAAGCTGGCAGCAAAAGCCACTATATCATACTCCATGCGTGACATTAGTGTTGTGAGATTAGAGGAATTTAGAGACGAGAAAATACATATGGAACTGTGGGGAGGAAAGTGAAAAATGAAAAATTTGGAGAAAAGTTAGGGGACATTTTCACAAAACGACACAATTCTGCAGCATTGCTGTGAGAATACCACCAAAGCATTCGGTTTATCTACGAAAACAAAATTGGAGCGTATGTCTGATTTCAAAGTAACTGTCCCTTTTGTAGCCATATATGCTTATTTAGATGTTAAAATCAATTTTTTTTTCGATTTTTGGGTAGACTTGTGAAAACTTTAATTCTCTAAACGCCTTTTGAAGAAAACTTCCCCGAACACTCACGTAAATTATTTTCAACGCATGTGGCAATACTGGGTTACTTACAGTGGTTTCGCACCCTTTTCCCCCTCCGCGTTCGTGTTTTTTCGCGGGCACAGAATAGTTACTACACAGAAAGCAAAGCTATCCACAATCCGTGCGCCGATATGATGCACATGGTAGCCATATTCAAAGTGTGTAAACAGCTGCCCGAACCGGAATTTGTTGTGTAGTGAACGTGTTGTGTGGTGAAGGTGCCATTTATTCCGGTTTATCTCTTTTACTAGTTTATCCGACTTGCAACATACCCTAGCCAGCTGCCTTCTATCTCCACTCAATGTACAGTTTTTTTAAATTTTCTCATTTCTTCGGTTTCCTAAAAGTAGTACCAAAATATTACGTTTAGAATGTTAAAGAAGAGTAAAACCTCGTCCTAAACGACAAATTTCATTAAAAAAATTGGATCCTTTTTTAAGAAAATATTGTTTAAGCGTTACTAAATATGCGCAATTGAAGTTTTTTCACAGAAAATGTTTGAGTTTTCGGAAAACTTTCTTTGAAATCATTTAAATCACTTTAACTCACCAATGCAATAGTGTTTACAAATTGCTGGAAATGTGCATGTTAATGGTGCGAGAGATATTTCAAAAAAATTACATTTGTGTAATTAAAAAAAAAACACCAAAATCAATATTACGCCGTAATAAACCGTGCAATTAGCACCGTTGGAAAAGAGAGAAGAAAAAAATTAAAGCTGGTTTTGAGAAATTGGCGTTTGAGCTGACTGTTCGGTTCCTTTGCACAGTTTCAAGATAGCGGCCCGCGCTGCGCGGTGGCTCACTGAATATCAAAGGAGCTGCACTCTACTTTTCTTTCTATGTATAATAATAATAATAATAATAATAATAATAATAATAATAATAATAATAATAATAATAATAATAATAGTAGTAGTAGTAGTAGTAGTAGTAGTATTAGAATGGTTGAATATCTTCCTGTTGATCCCGTTTTTATATTGTAGAAAGATGGTTCTTTTTCAAATTTATTGGACCAAATAGGATCAATCTACGATGATACGATGATACCAGGAATTAAGACGTATAATTCATAGACATTTATTGCTGCTTAACGTTTCGCACATTTGGCATGTGCCTTTTCAAAAGCATTTTTCAAACAAAAGCAAAAACCATCTTTCTACAACAACAATAATAATAATAATAATAATAATAATAATAATAATAATAATAATAATAATAATAATAATAATAATGATAATAATGTCATTATTAATGACGAGGCTCAGGCCATAGGGTCTGCTCTTCCGCCTAACCACTGAATCTACATTCATGCAGGGTAGTAACATATAAGAGGGGAGGGCAATGCGTACATTTACGTCTGTGAGTGCAAAACTAGGGACCATCCCGGCATACGCCTTAAGCGATTGAGTAAACCCAGAAAAACCTCAATCCGGCTTATGAGCAAAAATTATTGGAGAAGAATATGTTATGTATAGTAGTGAAAGTTAAGAGAAGGGACGTTTAGGGGAAAGGGTCGTAAAGAAAAAAATGGGGAAGTCTGTAAAGTATAGGGAAGAAAGAGGAAGCGAAGAGGAGGAGGAAGAAGTAGGTGGAAAAGTAAAATTATTCCAGAAAAGGTACAGAAATGTTACGTTTGGCATACAATAGCAGTGTACATAAACATACAAACATTTGTAACACCAGAGAAGCACTATATCTAGTATCTATTCTGTGACTGGGCGTTGCTCTGCCGTCAGCGGCACGCGTCCAATTTAATGTGTAACAATTTAATAATAGTAGGATTAGAAATGCATTTAATGTTTAATTCAATTTTATAGAAATTGTAAATAAGAATATAATTAACTGCGAAGAAAATTAATAATTCAATAAACAAGATACCTATTTACGTCTTAATACAAAAAATAAAAATTGAAAAATGTAAACTGATTAATAACTATTTGTGGTCATTAAGATTGTTAATAATTAATTTTTTACATTGATTTGTTTCGTACATTAACCAAGAAGAGATTTCCAATTCACTTCAACCCCTGAGTCCTCAATAACAGAAACACAACTCTGCACCGAATGAGGATACTATTCCACTCCTCGTTTATAGCCTGACGGGCGGCGCGTCTCTCGTTGGCGCTCACGTCCAGAGCGACTATGGCGCATATCGATTCCTCTCAGGTGTTCTTACCTCGTGCGGAAGCGGCTTGGGCGGGGGCGCGGCCGCAGCGGTGGCCTCCAGACTCACCTGCGCACACAAACAAAGAGGCGGCGCTGAGTATCGGGGCGTGCATCGCCTGGCACCCGCGGCTTGCGGGCGGGAAGGCAGGCGGGTAGGCAGGGTCGAGCAGGCGGGGGGGGAGCATAGGGTCGGGTAGGGACGGGTAGGGTTGCGTAGGGTCGGGCAGGGACGGGCAGGGTCGGGTAGGATCGGGCAGGGTCGGGCAGAGTTGGACAGAGTCGGGCACTATCGGGCAGGGTCGGGCACTATCGGCCAGGTCAAACTTTTGTGCACCAAAATCAAACTTTTGTGCACTGAAAAATACGAATTTGTATTTGGACAAAACTGATTATTTTAGAAGCTAAAAGTATTGCAAGGGGAAAGAATTTCAACATTTCTTTGGTCAACGTCGTGGTGTAGCAGATTTATGAAAGGCAGGGTCTTTCCATGCGTACTAGAATAATATCATCTCTCCTGGCGGAATATGAAGAAAAAGATCATAGCTTTTCGTAGATCTCAACTCCTACTCATTTCACAAAAATAAAAATCAAGTATAACATTTATCATTAAAGAATGTAATCCGTCTTGAAAACAGGAGCCTCATCTCAATCAGTTTTTTTCGTCCAATTTCTCTTGATCTATCGAACATATGTTGAGATGGTCCCTTGCTTTGGTTCTAGACTAACTCCTTTTTCATTAGCTGCGCACGTTTACTTGAGCTCTGATTTTCCTAGATACAGGAGGAGTTCGGGTTGTTTTTCCGTGATGAGTAACTAAATTTGTGGCTCGTATGCACTGTGAATAGTCTATATTACACGGCAAAGAAAATTCCTTCTTTTCACGAGTTGATAACTTCGCTCGTGGGTCCCTTTATTCTCAATTCAAATATATGTGCAGTAAAAGAGAGCGGTAGGTATTCTGGAGCTCGAGCAAACGTGAGAAGATTGTTCTTTACCTCTTCCCTTATGTAACATACAGGTTTTTACGGATTTACAACAAATAAAAATAATAAGTAAACTTCGAAATTACAGTTGTTCTTGTAATCTTGTATTTTCTTCTTTGTTGAAAGAATTGGTGACCTTGTTTGCCTTTTCAGGTAATGTTCATATCTTGCTGTACGTTGTCAATGTCGTCTTTGACTAATTGCCTTTAACACTTTTCTTTTCGGAGTGATGAATGCGTTAAAATACGCCCAAATGACGCGTTTAAAGTTTCAATAACAACGATTACCAAGGGTAGACCCTGAATTGTCCATTAGATCATGTAGGCCAATGCTGCATAAATCATGAGGCACATTTAAAAGATATGTCAAAAAACCAGAAGCGTAACAGGTTGCACGTTGACGCCAAGGACTATTGCGTTTTAATCGTAACATTTTAAATTCGATTTTTCAGAAAATGAAAGGTTGTGGAGACAATATTTGTAAGCAGACATCATGATATCCTTCAGAATGTTATATAATTTGTGTATATTACTTTAACATGGGTAAAAGTTTCGCCCAAAAAGTATGCGAAAAACAATATAGTTTTGGATAATAATGTTTATAGTGGAATAATGTATTATATTTGTAAATATTTTCAAACATTCAACGTAGCATTTTCAACAACATCTTTTCAACAACAACAACAGCAAACAACAACATTTTTATTTTACAAATTATTTTAATTTTGAAGATTATATCATGAAGTTTCTGAACACATGTTGTATTTAGTTTTGTTAGCTTTTTACGAAAACTAAGGAAGGATAAACACAAGCTTTACATTTGGTTTGATAATGTGCAGGTTTTAGGATGCTGCATAATTATTTGCACTCAATAGCTTCAAACATATCAACAAGACATTACTGAATTGTAGCTTTTTTTGCATCGTTATGGTGAAATTTCAGCACACAACCAGTCGGCGCTGTACATACATTATTTTTTATACCTTCACACTGACTATACAGCTCGTGATTCAACCTTTGTTTTCTTTTTACCTTTCCTCTACGACTTTTTAATTGTGTTAAGCGCTCCACGGTCAGCTCATTGCTATCCTTTTTCTCGCGCAATCATTCAAGCTTCGTTCTTGCGAGCAACCATTTATCATCACACCTGCCTCGTTATCAACCGCACCGTAAACAATAAAACAGTGTCGATACCTGCGCCAGCATGACACGCTCTGGAGAACATTCGAGATTACGAGCGAATCGTGACGCAGCGAATTGAGGGAGGCTGGCAGCGGAGCAATGGAATGAGCAGGGGTGAGGATAATTTTGAGTCTCAAAATTCAAGTTGCGATCCAATAGAACTAAACGTTCTGTACATTTAGAAAAATATCCTTTAAGTATGCCTGCCAAGGAATGTAAAGGATGATTTTCTATTTTATTAAAATGTTCATTTTGCCTTACCAAAACTGATAATTAAATTTCCAGTTAACAAGGACTCTAAACTACATATCTCATAATGCATTTCGCCGTCACGTGAAACCTCTTTCAACGTATATTTCCAATTTTCATTGAAAATAATTCATGGTAAAAAAAATTCCTACAGTCAAATCGTGCCCGACAATTACTTTGCGAAATTTTTCTTCTTTCTTTCCTTTTTATAACGCCGATGAGCACATCAATTTATTCTGTTCTGAAAAGAATATCTTATTTTCAAGTAATTTTGAAAATGATATCTGCTTTTTACAATAAAATTTTCCATAAATCCAACTAATAAAATTTTCCATAAATCCAACTAAAAATTTCCATAAACCCAACAAAAAAATGCTATTGTGAAAACGTTTGTGTAAATGCGTTTCATGAGGAAAATAAATGTTTCCGAAACTACGAGAACTATTAACTGCATGTTGCAAACAAATATTTGCTGTTTTAAACACCATTGAACTAAAAGCAGTATCTTCTGTGTGTAAATAAGTGCCATGGCACAATAAAATTCCCTTCATTTTTTCTTCCTCCTAGTAGTAACTACACTTCACCTAAAAAGGTAACGCAAAAACCAAAATAGTTCCCGACGTTATGGATAGTGGAGAACCCAAGAGTCCGCCATGTTTGTGATTGTCTTGTATTGTACGATGAACAATAATCAAATGTTACAAAAATCTACATTTTGACCGGCACAAGTTTTGGGGGTCCTTGCTATAGAAAAAACTTCTTGTTCAACGTATGTGTATTTCGGGGATATTAACATACAATCGTTGCATTATTTTTTTGGATCCTTTCCTTATGTTTTAGGCTAAACTTCAACCTGAATAATATTGATGTGATAATAAACCAAGGGCCTGGCTTGAGATAATCCAATGACACAACGAGTTCATTCGGAAAAAGAAACATAAAAGTTTCAGTCTTTTTTGACAACAAAGAACGACTATTTTCGTAGCACAGAGTCATTTGCTACAACTGCATCACAACCCTAAATACAAAATATAATAATCGATAGGGCGAGTATGTTAGCATAATTATCTTAATGCTGACGGAAAAGTAACATTGGACTATCTATATTCAAGCCCTTCATATTATTTGTAATATTTTGTTGTTTTATTTATATATTATTGTTTCAATTTAAATGTTTTCATTGAAGGTCCATAGTGGTCGGAAACTACTACTGAAGATGTTGAACGTCCCTGAGTGTTGGACACGAAAATGGAGGTCGGCGGCATGTTTTGAAGTAATGCCCACCGGCCACGATTTCGCACTTTTGAATCTCTCGATTCGATCCACCTTGCTTCGATTCTTTTCGGATATTTCTTCTTGGCTTCGCGGATGTTAAGATCATTTTCCCTGCATTGAGAACACGTACTGTGTCGAGATAAACGTTCTTGTTCACTGCTTTGCTAAAAGTGTTATCTAAAACGAGCTTGTTTCGCAACGAAACGAGGAATTTAGGTCATTTTAGCTTCTAAGGAACCATTCACAAAAAATTGGCTTCTGCAAGAGAAAGAGGCTTTCCACTTCTATAATGAAAACAAATAAGTGACGGGATTGAGTTGATAAAAAATGACCGATTTTTTCATTGATTTTTAATAATTATGGTTTTAATAATATCAATCCACGAATTATGTTCCTGTTCATCGCATATAACTTTGAAACAAGGAGAGTGTTACCTCTTATTTAAGTACACCTAAAATTTCACCCGATATTTACCCAATGACATTATGGGTATATAACTCAAATAGATCAGAAACGGGTTAAAAATGGAACATTCATATCAGGAGAAAATAATTGGTTTTTAGGGTTTCTAAGAAAATAAGGGAAATGAAATTTGCAAACGTAATTTTTAAGTGGCTCCTGATCGAAATTTCCATTGTAGCCGTGAAAAGAAACAAAGGAAACTTCGATTCGGCAAACATGTTTGCATTCTCTTAGAACTTTGACAATACTGTTTGATAAGATACTCAAACCAAAATTAACACAAATACATGCTATTACCTTCAACGATCATTATGATGCGTATTTGAGGTATGAAATCTAGGACGTCTTACCAGTATGAGAAAACACCAGTGATAATGAATATTTATTTATTCTGGGAGTTTTGCATAATATCCTACACCAATATCATTATTTGTATGATGTTCATTCGTTCAAAACCACTTTTAAAATGCACGTAAAAGAGGAGAAAGTTTGCTAACTCATTGAATAACTTCAGACAATCTTAATTTCTTTGAAACCCACTCCACTGATTCTATTTCACAGGAATACCAACTGTACTCCCCAGCAGGAAACCTACATTACTTTCTAAATCACGAAACCGTTAGTTGTAGCAACTTCAGCGCCAAATCTGCTTTTTGTTTGCGTATTCATAAAAAGAATAGTCGCGCTTGTCAGGATTCAATATGTGTGTGTGTGTGTGTATATATATATATATATATATATATATATATATATATATATATATATATATATATATATTCTACAATTTAGTATAATGATAATAATAATAATAATAATAATAATAATAATAATAATACACACGAATGACTAGAATCGAGAAAATTAAACAAATAGACTAAATGAAGACAAACTATTAGAGTGAAATACAAAAAAGGTCTTGAAACATCTGCTTAATTCATGACCACACATTAATGTGTTAAAACATTAACGGTTTTCTCAGAGTTTCAGAATACTTTCCACAACCCTTGAACGGGTATTTCTGAATATCAAAACACGCTTAAGAAATCGTTTACTCGTTGCATAAAGAACACAGTCATAGAGTAATTCCACACGGAATTATGGAGTCCAAAATTGAAGGGTTCCATAATGAATTACATGGGTTTTCGTGCAGCACACTGCAACCAACATTTCCAAAGCAAATGCGATCTTTCAGAAAGTCAATGAGGTAATTGAAAAAAAAAAGAAACAGAAATTTTGTTGTTCTTTACGAATGAACTTCTATGATTCATACATATAATTCTTCAAAGAATTATTGACCTGGCCAAAAATCAAAACCGAGTGTCCTGACTTTCGATAAGATGTTTTTATCACTAAGGTACGGTGACCATCAATGCTAGTTGCAGTATTGATAGCAGTAGCTCAGTTGGTGGTACGTTTTGTCAGAAATTGAAATGAAGACAAAATAAGAATAAATAACATTCATACTTGGAAAACAAAACCCATGAAGATATTTCATCCCAAAAATTCATAAAAACTCATCAACAATTCTTGAAAATATAGATACCCAACTGGTGGAAACTATTAAACCTAACAAACAAAACAAAATAACAAGTACTACAGGAAAATACGAGACGGTTATTCGTTCGCTGTCAGTGCGAAAATTAAACCCCGTACGGTGGGAGCTGAAGCGTCGAGGGGGCTTGCGGTGGTTCGCTGCGCGAACGGACGGTCCCTGCAGAGCAGAAGACACGGAGGAGAGGGAGGCGGGGGCGGCACGGCGGAACACAGCGACGCCGAGCGGAGCGGAGCAGCGGCGCCGCGGCCTGCGAGGCGGCGAGGGAAAATCGAAGTGAATTGATGGCCCCGCGTTATTAGGGGCCGCTGCCCGGCGGGGCCGCCACGCCCATCCCAGCGCCAGTTCCTTCCTCCAGGGGTTGCGAGCAGGCGGTGGCGACGGCGGCGGCAGCTGAAGAGACGGCAGCCGCGGACGGGAAACGGAGCGGAGGAAGACGTTACAAGTGAGAGCACGATTACGAATGGGACGAAATAAGTAGCGCAGACAGGATGTATGGAAAACGAAGGCAGCAAGAACGAAGAAAAGAGTACAGAAAATATGGTGCGTGCGACTTAAATGGTGTGTGGGAGTAATGGTAGAATCCAATGAGGGTGGGCAACCTTTGGTACAGCTGATTGCAGCGTGCTCTCAAATGTTTTGGTCAGGAGGATCCGAGCTTTTATGTGCAACTGTCTCACGGTGGGTGAAAGCTGACTGAAGGTGAGCGGGGATGAGGCGGTGAATGACGGGAAATGACGTTTAGCGATAGCGAAGATTAGCGATGGTGAGTTAGGTACGATTGATTGATTGATTTTTTCGTTTTTCCGGGCGCGTCAACTACTGTGGTCATTAGTTCCGTTAGTGTAGTGCATGTTTTTTTCTCGGGAGATGGTGGTGATCTTCCTTCGCTGGATGGCGAGATCCGGCGCCGACCTACCTATCGGCTAGTGGGGTTTCCCCCTAACCAGGACTCTCCCACCAGCGGGGCACCGCCCCAGCCGGGACACGCTCTAAGCTCCCGACCGGTCTCCCGGAATATGTGGTAGTGTAGTGCATGTTAGTGTAAGTGTGTGTGTAAGGGGAGAGGATAGGACAAGGAAGAGGAAGGTCACATCACGCGCGGTCCGTGGCCCGTTTGGTACGGTACTGCTGCGGCATTCGCCTGGTGTTGATCGGAGAAACCACGGAAAACTACCGATCAGAGCAGCCCGCCGCTAGAATTCTCCTCCAGACAGCGACTGAATTCGAACTAGCTGAAAAGCTAGTGTCGAAAATCCTGCCGCCGTGGAGAGTGGGAACCTAGGACCTCCCGGTCGGAGCGTCCGTAGGTCTTGGTAAGTGACGGTGGCTATCGGCGAATGCCAGGGCGGCAGTTGCATTGGACGGGCTCGACTGGGCACTGGTGAAGGCGGGCAGCGTCGAAATGACGACGAATACGGGCTAGTGGTTGAGGAGTTCAAGAGGCGAGAGTGACTTACGTCGGGCGATGGCGCGGAACTGCGGCGTCCTCGTCAGAGCGAAGCAAAACAGCGCAGAATAAACTTCCGAGGGGGCGGAAGAAGTGTCTGGAGAGAAGAATGACAAGCAAAACGAGCAACAGAATCTGTGAGTTGCACGTGGCGACGGAGTCGGCGGAGCGACGGTGACGGCAGCGCCCGGGCGGGCGGGTGGACGGGGTGGGAGGTGTGGTGAGGCCGGGTGGGAAGGCGGGGCGTGGCGGCGATGGGGCAGGCTGGGTGGGGCAGGCTGGGTGGGGCAGGCTGGGTGGGGCAGGCTGGGTGGGGCAGGTTGGGTGGGGCAGCTGGGTGGGCAGGCGGGGTGGGGGAGGCTGGGTGGGAGGGCAGGCTGAGTGGGGCAGGCTGAGGGGGGCAGGCTGGGTGGGGCGGCAGGCTGGGTGGGGCAGGCTGGGTGGGGCAGGCTGGGTGGGAGGGCAGCTGGAGTGGGGCAGGCGGGGGTGGGGGAGGCTGGGTGGGGCAGGCTGGGTGGGGCAGGCTGGGTGGGGTAGGCTGGGTGGGGCGAGAGGCTGGGTAGGGCGGGGCGAAGCGGGGCGAGGCGAGACGCGAGGTGAGGCGAGGCGGGGCGGGGCGGGGCGAAGCGGGGCGGGACAGGGTGGGGTGGGGCGGGCGGGACGGGGTGGGGCGGACGGGACGGGGCAGGGTGGGGCGCGGCAGGGCGGGGCGTGGTGGGGCAGGGCCGGGAGTGGTGGGGCATGGCCAGGCGGGGTGGGCGGGGGTGGAGCGAGACGGGACGGGACGGGGCGGGGGGGGGGCGGGACTGGGTGGGTCGGGCGGGACGGGGCGGGCGGGGCGGGATAGAACGCGTGGAGTGGGCGGGACAGGCGCAAGGCAGGGCTTGGCAGTCGAGTTAACGCCTCCCCGCGGCTCCGCTGAGCCGGGCTGGGCTGGGCTGGGCTGGGCTCGGCTCGTCGCCGCTTTAATAAACCAAGCATTCGGGGCGCGCTGGGGGACGGCGAGGCGTGGCCGCGGGGGATGGGGCAACAGGCCGAGCTGAAGGCAGGAATGAATGCACGAAACAAGGCAGCGAAGACACAGCGGAAAGGTTCAGCTGCTCCCAGAAAGGTCAGAGGGATGTTCCAAAAAGGCAAACGGAAGTCACTAGGCACTGCAAAATAACGATAAATAAAAATAATGGGTTTGTGGCTACGAGTGGATTAATGAGGGGAACGAAATACCTGATGGATGTAATAGAAATATGAGAAACAGAAAGAAATGGGGAGAAGAAATTCGTAGTAGCAGATAAATGACGTGTGCAGACAGGAAATTGGATGAAAGAATGTATGCCTTTATGAGGGTAAGAAGAAGAAATGTAAAAAATAATATTAAGGGAAGCAAAACAACGGCGATGTAAGAGGAAAGTGAGATAATGTGCTAGTCTCATTAAGGAGAAAAGGGAAACAGCAGGAGAATTGATCCCACGAGTCAAGGAAATAATAGAGTGAATGGGAAGTAGCGTCAGGGTCATGAGCTAGTGTGCTGCAGAGTGTAAAACAAAATGGTCCTGAGCAGTGGACAAGTAGGGTAAAAGGTCGACACCAGAAACTTCGGTGTTCGAAAATGAATTCAACATTTGCAATTTTCGAAATTGTATAGGCTTTAATAAAAATCAGACAAGCAAACTTAGATATATTGGAGTAAAATAATAAATAAGCATTAAGAGCTTATTTTGAAGAATTTTTTTAAAATTAATTTTATTTTACGTCGCATTAATAACTTTCTTATGAGCGACTGACAGTACAGGCTATTACATAGATACACGTTCAATGAAGTTCAAGTTTGAAGCTGTAATATAAAATTAAATATTATTAAAAATATTAACACTTCTACAGAATTGAATGACTATGTCCTGAAAATTTGATGACACTAGAATAGTCTTGAAATCTTGTTTATCCATTTAATGTACTTTTGCTTTTAATTCAAGAGTTTACCAAAAATATGCAAACACTATTATTATTATTATTATTATTATTATTATTATTATTATTATTATTATTATTATTATTATTATTATTATTATTATTTTGAAAAACATGTACAATACATCTGACTAAGATCTAAATCTGAAGAACATATTTCATTCAGATAATTTTTTTATCGTTAATAGTGAAATTGTACAAGGATGCCGAAATGAATTTCTGTATATTGCAATTCGCTAAAAATGAGAAGTGTGAATAAAACTTGATTCTGAGTCAGTTTTAATGATGATGTTCCTAACTTCCTGCAAAAAATGAAAGCTATTTTTGCATTGCTCTCTTTGAGAAAAAATAATGTAAAAATGAATGCTATTTGTGATAAACCTTTGAAAATGTCGCAGAGGATTCATGTAATTTTAATTGGTTGGGGACAATGAATGCGGCAACAACGTTTGAGGAAAATACATTTTTGATAAAATCATGTGAACTGTTTGGACACTGGTATTTATCACATTCCTTTCAGAAAGAGTCTTATACTTTTTCAAATGTGGTAGAAAAAATAACCTTATATTCTCACACTTTTCAAAAGACAAATAAGATATAAAATTAGGATGCTTCCGAGTTTTCAGAAGAACATTCATTCGTTAGAGCAACGCGGTATTGAGCGGGTCGGCTCCAGATATATTTTACCAGGTCGAGGAAAGAGTGTAATTGACAGTCGTAAAAAATTAACTATCGTTCTTATATTAGGATAGAGAGTTCTTGTAGGAAGTAAATGTATGTCTAGGCGTCCACCCGTGACGCAAGTGAGGGAAATCACAGTAATAATTATGTTTCAAAATGTCCCTCCAAGTGGGGCTTGTTTTGAAATAGAAAGACGGGGCTTGTTTCAAATTGGCACCCGTCAACGTCGGGCATGTTTCACTATATAAAATCCTTCATTGTTGTACTATCGCAGAAAAAGGGAGTTTTGCTTCCCCTTCGTTGTTTCTATGGAACATCGAACGTAGAAACGTGCAACGTGATCTTCAAATGCACGGCCAAGGGTGGCAACACTGATTGAGAGAGCAAGGGCCACAGTCCACTCGTACGCATTATCTGCGCGGGAGCAGGCTTCACCTGTCAGTGTGGATTCCCTCCGCCGCGGCGGCTCACAATAAAATTAGATTTACGGGAGTGCCCCAGGGATAAATTATGAAGCGGGAGTGTTACAGCAAAACCCATGGATTTATGTGACGATGGAGCGAAAATGCGCCCGTTGTGAGTCCTCAATGATGGGGAATCGACTCTTCATTGGAGGTCGGCGCGCCTCGCAAACCATACACTGGATTCCGCTACCTGCTAACACGCTGGCTTAGAATATCATGAATGAAACTCGGTTGATATGTGCATATTTCCATTAGCATATTCAGTGCGCCGAGTTCGATTTTTCCATCCTTATGAGCTCTAGCCGCATGCATCAGTATTAACTGGTATATACCTGAAAGTAGTGCCGGTAAATGAGTGTCTCATACGAAAATGCCGATAGTAGCATTGACGTATACGTACTACAGAAAAATCATTATTATCACAAAATTTGTGAAGCACAACTTCTCGAGATTTTATATAAAAAGTTAAATTGCTTATAGTCGCATATAACGCACAAAAATAGTACTACTGGTTAAAAAATAGTTACTCCAAATTTCGCACGAACAACAAAATATTTTATTTCTCCGAAGATATAAGTCATTTAGCAGTCAAAACAATCGTATAGGATTCTAGTTTATGTCAACAGTACAAGACATTGGCAACAGTTTATCGTCTTTTGGATTACCTTCGCGGCACACTTCCTATGAACTGTAAATGTAGTGCTTGGGCGGGCTACAATCGCAGCCCAACCGACCTTAAAACTATCTGACAACGCATGATTGCTATGAAAAGCTCGGAAGCAGACTAGACATAAACAGTAACGTGCTATCTGAAGTTATCGATACCCATACTACCTCAACCCAGTAGAAGTTGCGCCCCAACTAAAATTAAATGACAGGGCTGTAGGTGCTGCCCTTTCAAATACTTCAGGCTAAATCAAGCAAATCATCTAAATGAATATTCACAGCATTCTACAAAATCATTTTCTGGAAAACAATTGCACCAAATACACGTGTGTAACAAAGTAGCTAAAGGCAGATAAATTTCGCCCACGTCTTTTTTAAATGACAAATGCATACAGTTTTCCTCTTAGTTTTTTTTTCACCGATACTTTGTTCGGGGTTCAGGGTAGATAAATGTAGGGACAAAATTATGCAAGTCAATTTACGTTTGTCATTTCCATCGTCTACCGGTAGATTAGTGGTTGATAGACACCGCAAATTGATCTTGAATGGAATTTTTAAAAAGGTAAGGTTTCTATCTCATGGAAAGTCGAGGTTCTTTATCTATGTTAGAGACATTGATTAAACCATTGGAAGGTTGTCGTGTATCAGTTTAATCATTCCATTTTAATGATTTTGCTTGAACATACTACATACCATTTGCGGGTGTCATATACAGACGATGCACTTACCATATTTCTTTTAAATACAAACTATTGTTTAATACTTTATATTTCATGGTACCACGCGATTCTGCGACACAAATGCTTGCCACGTGACTTCTCCTAACTACTCGTAGTATAAAAGTCACAGTTACATTTATAAGTATACTACAAATACGTGTCTCATCGATAAGAGTTTGGCTTTAATGAAATATTCCCTTGAGATTCGTTCACATTTTCATCTCCACACTTACTTTCTTCCCTTCTTTTTCCCACAATACTTCTCCTTTTCTCATAATTCTCCTCCTTTCCTCACGCATTTTCTGTTAAACACTCTTACAGATCACGCTCATGGCAACGCTTAAGAAACGTTCAGGACAGTCGTAAAAACGAAATGTTCAAGAACATTTCGGTACGTTATTAATTCGCGAACTTAGGAATAAGAAAAAGTAAATTAAGAAAATTTAAAAACTTCTCGGCGCAGGAAGCAAGGGTGGCGCGAGGACACATTTAAATGAAACGTGTCCGCGGAGCCTTAATTGGGGTGAGGCGAAGCGGCCCGGCGCGGAGCGGGGCGGCTGCCCGGCTGGCGGGGGAGGGAAGGGAAGCGGGGGGGGGGTCGAAAAGACGGAGGGTGGAGCTTGGCTTTATGAAGAGTGTGGTGAGGACTATGAAGAGCGTGGCGAGAACTATGAACTGTGTGGCGAGCACTATGAAGTGTGTGGCGAGATCTATGAAGAGAGAGTGACAGGGACTAGAAAGAGTGGCGAGACTATGAAAGTTGTGACGAGGATTAAAAAGTGCATTAGCGGCGAACTATGAAGGATGTGGCGAAATTACTATAAGTGTGTGGCGAGACTACGAAAGGTGGGCGAAAACTATGAAGAATTGTGGCGTGGATTATGAAG